>VDFB02007001.1:108600-179012 GCA_007258455.2 Sequoia sempervirens | reverse complement strand
TCTTCCATGTCATCTATGATGGATCTCTTATTTTTTCTTGTGGACTTGAATTAAATCAACTTTTTTTTAATGGTGTAGATTCACATAGTGGTTCCAATAACATAGAACATAATGGCGATATTATAAAATGGGAAAACCATTTGATCTATAGATGATATGGAAAATAATGCATCTTATGCAACCTCCCAAGGTGTCATAGGTCTTATTAATTATTGTATTGCAAGGTTAATTGGAGTAACAATGTGATTAATAGTCCTCATAGACCCTTTGTGCTCAAAATAGATATATTAGGTCATGGGGTATGATTGGTTGGATACTGCCAACTCAACATGATAGTGATTCCTAGCTCATATGCATGTATGTTCTTAATCAATTTTATTGATCTATGAGGACCAATCAAAAATATATTTTTAGGATGTAACCTAGAGGTGATAACTAATGTGATATTGGTGAATTTCATCCATTATGTATGATTATGGTCTAATACAAATATCATGGGTTCTTGAATAAGTGTATGCATGTCACATGTCTAGCTCGTGTTTAAATGGATAAATGGCATAACATGTGGTACAATTCTTACCTAGGTGCATTAGAGTCTTGGTCATTGATCTTGTTCAAATCAAAATCTAACATTAATTTATGCAAAGGTGTAGATGGTTCACCACCATAATCTGTGGATTATATGGGGCCACACTAGCCTTATGTGCTCAAATCAATGGCTAGGCCTACTGAATGGCACTAACCATACAACATTGAGGGATTACTGACTACAATGACTACATAGAAATATATGAATGTCTAATTTTATTTTTCTACTAGATAAATTTTATGACATATAGCTTGGAATAAATGAATGAATTGACAAGTGCTTTACTTTATGAGCACTAGCCGCCAAGATCCCCATTTACATGTTACAGAGTACAAATGGAGTGAAATGAATTGCATTATTGTAGGAATGTGTGTTCACCTACTTCTCATACCAAACTTGATCCAAGGATGGTTTCATTTTCTATGCAAGTTTACTTCTTTTTGTTTATTTTTTTGTGTTGAAGTGACTTATGGACTTGAGTTGTATTGTGCCTCATAGTTCTAATAATTGTCATAATATTGTGAATTCTAGGGTGAATTTGTTAATTCTATATACTTTTTTATGTAATATGGGTTGGTTATTGAACCAATTTTGTACATGATATATCTATATTTTTTCTAGGGGATTAATTGATGTATGTCTAAATACATAAATGGTGGGAGTTGTTTTTGGAAATCTAGGAAGGTATGTACTACAAATATCTCTCCACAATTGAATAACTCCTTGTGTATCTAGAATTTATCAAGGGGCTTCATTATGTATATTTTTTTAATCCATGCTTGTTGGCTTGTTGTATTAGTTAGTTACAACCATAGAAAACATAAAGTTTGGAAATCCTTTTGCATTGAATCTTTTCAATAAAATATATGTATTTTTCTAAGTTTGCACAATTTTTAAAGATGATCCAATGACTAGATGTTTCATGAGCATCTAATTTGCATCACATGTCTAGTCTCTATATACTATACCTACTATTATTATTTTTGTTTTCCAATGGTGGGAACTTGTCTTAGATGTGTTAATCAATATTTTATTTTAAAATATAAATATATCATCCTTGTTAGTTTAGTATAGGTTTAGGTCTAGCTATAAAATATAACCCATTATAAATTTGTGATTAATTATTTTATGTTTGATAGATATTTATAGGATTATATGTTTTGTATATTTTGGTTGCACATTTATATGAGATGTAAGGCGATTAATCGTAGGGGAAATAAATATGTTTTACATCACTAGTTACATGTGTAGTTATTTGTTTTTATCTATTTTTAAGAGCTCTTTGATCATGTTTATGGTAAGTTATTATACTTGAATACAAGTGAAAAAATGTATGAGTGTTATCATACACATGTATAGATTTTTGAAGGCAAATTATTGTGATGGTTCATCTTCTCAGACCTCTAGGATCAGCTTACATGATTTTGTAGAGCCAAAAATGTAGGGGATTTTTCTACTTTTGTTAGTTGGTCCATTACTACCCATAGTCTAATCATGATTTTGTATCTTTGTTCTAGGTTGAATTGTATCCCTAGGTCTATGTTTAAAGATTAATTTCTAGGATTATGGATATATGTTGTAGAATCCAAAATTTAGTGCATACCACTTTCCTTGCTTCAATTTCTTGATTTACACTAGTCAAAGGTAACTTAAAAAATAATATTTTATAGAAAAGGACTTAAACTTTATTAATACTCCTTCATTTTAGAGTAGCATAATTATTGAATACCTCACATCCTTGTCATCACACTTGATAGATATTCACATAGTAGCATCCTAGGCAAGGCAAAGTAATTGTGTGTCTTTCTTTAATGTGTGCATGGTATTTTGTAGTACATCCATTTTTTCCCATCCTCCTACTCTAATTTGTGTAACTACTTGCACACAATGATTTAGTGGACTACCAATACAATATTTAGAGATAATTTGTATATCTTTCTTATTTACTTATATCCATCTAACCAAATTAATGCAATCTTGTGTCTTGTATTTTCATCATAATATCAACAAAAGTTAAATTTTGCATGCATGAATTGTGAATTATGGCCTACTTCACCACAACTATAACATGTCAATATTGGTCAAGGTTGGATATTATTACAACCTCTATTATTACCATCCCCTCTTCTTTTGTTCCCATCAACTAGATCCTCAACCTTAGTAACCACAATTTTACATGAAATAACCCTAATTATACCCTTCATCTCTTTCTATACAGCGTATCCTTGATTTTTATTTTGTACATATTATTAATTTTGATTATATACATATCCTTGATTTTTATTTTGTGGTAGTTGATAAATTATTGTCACAATGACTTTTCCACACATTTCTTGTAGTGATTATACTACTATGAAAGATCTACTATTATAAAATTTACACATTGGAAAAATTAACATCAAAATTTGGCATTCACTCCTTGTAAGATCTTCTCTAATAATGTTCAAGATGATTTTTTATGCTTTTCATGATATGTGGTGCATTTTAGAATATGTAAGAGCTAGGGAAATGATGCAACAACTACAACCCAAGCTTTCATCACGGAATAGTTAGTTTTAGTGTGTCCTTCACTTTTGTATTCTATGCACCAATGGTTCCATTATGACAGATGTTATAGGCATTTTCTCTATCAATAATTTTATATGTTCAATTTGTGCTTCAAATTTAGGATTTATGTTGTATAAAGGTTCACCAAGAATTTCTAAATGTAACATAACATCTAGCACATCCTTTTGTATAACAATCATGTGTTGGACTAGTTCCCTTTAAATATGCACTCAACCTTTCAATGAACCATTATTTGTTGATAACATCATTGATTTCTTGAGGAATACTTTAGCATATATCCTCAAATCATTGATCATGCTTGCACACAATATATCCTAAAAATTGCTTGATGTCATTCAATGTAATAATATTTTGAAGAGACTTTACTAGACAATCAAAATATACCGATAACTTTAACCTAACATCATCCAAGTTTATTTTAGTTATATCTTTGTCAAATAATACATTTCAATCTTGAAATTTTTTGGCAACCATGACTATAAGGAGCTTAAGCTTCTAAATATGGCCAATGGCATCCTTCACCCTCTAGGAAATTTCACTAGCTTAATAATGCCTAAATATATCTTAATCTCTAGTATAATGCTTCAATGTAGTGAGCTTGTGCTCATAAATGGCTATATAATTGTGTAAAATTCAGTATGAAGAATTTTTATGCCTTCACAATCAGGTAGTGATTTTTTGCAGGTAGAGTTTGCAGTTCTTTGAGGGGGAGTGATATTCTTGCTTGGATCTAGATCTTAGGGGGCATATTTAGTAGCTTTTGGATACGAGGAGTTGGACTTTCAAAAGTAACCTCCAGAGGGGTTGAAGTCACATGGTGGAAGCATGTGTGGAACAAGTTTATTTGGCTTAAGTGCATTTTTCATTTGGTTGGTTGCTCGGGACAGATGCCTTACTGGGGAGAATCTCCAGAAGCAAGGTTTCCAAGGTCCATCTATTTGTGTTCTTTGTAGAGATAGTGATGAGAGCTACCATTTGTTTTTTAATGCTCCTTTTCTAGAGTCGTCTAGCACTTTTGGTGGGATTTTGGAAGCAAGCCTATGTTCATGCCTCTTCTATGGTTGAGTTTTGGAGGATTTTGGGGAGACCACTAACAAAGGAATTATTTCTTCAGGTTGTGTGGAGCATTGGCATTGTTTGTATCCTCTGGCAGTTGTGGATGGAAAGGAATCACAAAATATTTCAAGGGAATAGCATGGTGGTTCATCATGTAATGCCCATAATTTTACACGACAAAAACCCAACACAATCTTTTTTTAATATTCATCAACCTAGGTGAGAGTTGGAGATGCTTCATTTGGTTGGGATTTCAACTATCAAGTGATAGAAAATGATACCATTAAAAACTCTTTCCATTTAAGGCACTGACAAATAAATAACTATACTCTATTGTATCTTGTTTGAATTGAAATCAAAATATTTATTAAATGCTATTATTAATGTTAACCAAATGACATGCCCAAAATTTTAGTTAGAAAACCCAACAATTTTTTTTTAAATAATACTATTATTTCACTCAAAAATCCAAATATTCATTAATACCCATTGGATATTAGTTTCACCTTTTAATTTCATGTTTATTATTACTCCATACCAACATTTTATTATTATATTTTTTTTTTCACTTTATAACTATTGTCTTTTAAATCACCAATTTAATCATTTGTAATATTATAAATTATCTCATATAAACATTATAACTAAATCAATAAGCTTATAATGTTGATCATGTTTAACCCGAGATTAAACCATTAAATCATTACCACTATCAAGAAAATAAATTCACCTTTAACAACAATTTTATTTATTTTTATTTTTAATCTCAATTTACCTTACTAAAATTACTTCCATCTAAGTAAAAATAATAACTTCAAATAACTAACCCATGAATAATAATAATTAAATACTCATATCAAAACCCCATGGTAACTTCAATGTAAATTTGGCTAGTAACTTCAATTACCCTCTAAAAATGATATCAACTTAATTACCTGATATTTGTGATTCGTTAATATATATTTTTTGCTTCATCATAAGAGTATTGTAAAAATTATATATATCTTAACAAATTATACAACTTAGGTTTAATAAAATTCTAAGATAATATATTTTGTTAATGATAACATTAATATCTTCAATTTGATACAATTATATTTAAATAATAAACCACCACTTACTAAGTGGTCCCATGGGGGAGCTTGGGCTTCTATTTTCATGGAGTAGGAGGTCCCATGGAAAAAAAAAAATTGTGCTACGGGATTAATTGGAATCTTTTCTAGAAAAATAGGAGCCCCTACAGTATAGGAATGCATCTTTCAGCTGGTGAAATTGGGGTGGGGCTAGAAATTGCCCCCTAGGAAATTTTTAGAAATTTTTTCTACCACTTGTCTATCACTTAAATTTTTAAATTCCTAAAAAAACCAAAAAAATGAGAAAATTTATATTTATTTATTATTTTTTATCAAAATACTCCAGTTTGTTCCTTAAATTCCTTAAATTTTGGAGCTCAAACTTTTAAGCTGAATCGCAAAACTGAATTCATGGGACCACCAGCTTTAAAATATTCCTAAAAACTCTCAACAACACCCGCTGAATTTTTTTAGGAAGCCCCCCTCCATGAGACCATACCCTTATATATATTTTATAATACCTCTTACACAAGCCCACTTATTAAATTATGAATGATCTTAATAAAATTCTAAAATGTTGACATAAGATTCAAATTTTCTTTTACCCACATTAAATTACAATTTTATTTTCCTTTTTAAATCATAAAGAGTTCTATATAATTAAAAAATAAAATAAAAACACTCACTTCTATGGAAGTTAAAATTATTAATCCAATTTTTTAAAATATTTTTTATTCTTTTTTGTATTAAATATAAAGATGTCACAGTAAATACAGCAAACTCCAGAGAGCGACCAGTTCAGCCACCAAGAGGACACGCCTCAAGGCAGAGCCAAAAAAGGGCAAAAACAGCCGCTACAGATTTACATTTTCGTTACAAAAGGCAAAAAAGTGCATAGCAGACCACCAACGATCAACAGGCTTAGTACAGGATGTCATCCACTTTATCCACCCAGGCAGTCCAACCTTTATCTCCTTCCATCCAGACTGTACATTTCATCTCCTGAATCTGCGCAAGCATGAGCGTCGTATCCTTGCCGAAGCTTTTGTTGTTCTTCACCTCTTGGGATAGGATTTTGCAGGTATTATCAAAGAGCTGCCGGTTGTTGAGGGTGTCCCTCCAAGCATACCCACCCTTCATCTCGTAGATGAAAAAGGTGGCATACCCATCCTTAAGGAAGCGTTTGAGTTTCTTTCTTTCGATGAACATGGTGGTTCGCACCTGCAAAAAAAATTTAAAGTAGATGAGTTTTCTAAAAGACTCAGTAAGATCACGGGGGTTATTCTGATATCTTTCTTCATTTCTGCATTTCCAGATTTGCCAAAGAATATTAGAGGAGAGGATCTTCCAGAAAAGATTAGAGTCATTTTTTAAACCATCAATGTGCCTAGTAACAATGTCCAGAACAGTAAAAAGCATAGGATAAGTAATGCCAAACATGAGCCATATTTCTTTCGCAAATATGCAGTCAAGGAGGATGTGTCTAGCCGTTTCAGGAAGTCTGCAGAAGTTACAGTAATCGTACTCGGCATTCCCTTTCCTGACAGGGAGTCTGTCAAGGAGAAGGAGCCAGTTGAAACATTTGATCTTAGGCTCGGTGGGACCTTTCCACAGGCGGTCAAAGTGGTTCTTCCAAGCACGGGTGTCCAGCCTGGAATACCAAACAGTATTAACGTGATCAATGATAGCTTCCGAATGCCCAATAACATTGTAAATGTGCTTGGCTTTGATCTTGGAGAACATAGTACCATCGGGCCATTTACACCCAAGGAATCTATGAGAGTCCACATGACAGGAGGAAGGGAGGTCTTTAGTCGCCTTGACAATCATATTATAAGTTTTTTTTTGGGAAATGGGGAGGTCAAAATTGTTACTGAGAACCTCCCAGCTGATTAATTCATCATTCTCAAAGAGGTCGGCTAACTGGGAAATGCCTTTGCTCGACCAGTGTCTAGCAGAGCAGCCTTGGGAGAGAGCTAGGGGCTTGCCAGAGGAGGATAAATTCCACCAAATGGACCTTTCACCATAAAGATGGCAGTCATCATGGAAGGCCCTGTTAGAGACATGCAATTTAACCTGGTCCCAAGCCTTCCAGATGGACCTAAAGACCGCAGAACCTTGAACAAGAATAGGAAAATTACCAATAACAAGGTCAATAATCGGCAGATTCTTCCAAGACTTCGCAGACTTAGGGAAGCCTCTTTCGATGTTGCTCCTAATCAGAACCTTCCAAGGATCATTGCCATCAAGGGAGTGAAAGATCCACTTGGCAGCAAGGGCAACCCCTTGGAGCTTGAGATCCTTCAAACCAAGCCCCCCGAGCAGCTTATTGACATGGCACCAGTCCCACTTGACAGCATGCATCTTCTTTTTACCTTTGCCATCCGACCAGAGAAAGCTTCTAACCACCTTTTGAATCTCAAGGATTTGGTAGTTACTGAACATCCAAGCAGAAGAATAGTAAATGTTATAGGATGAAAGGATTTTCTGACAGACCTGGATTCTACCGGCCAAAGAAAGGGTTCTATTATGCCATTTATTCAACTTTTGGAAGATCTTATCTTTAATCCACGCCCACATGTCATTAAGGGAGGGGTCAATGGAGAAGGGGATGCCAAGGTAGCGCACAATCTTGTGCGGGCAACCCCACAGAAAGTCATAGATTTTAAACCAGTCAGGGGGGAGCACATCCCAACCAAGACAGATAGATTTGGAATGTGAGAGCCTCGCCCCAGAGATCTTACAAAACAAGTTGAGTTTGGAGGTCAGAACCTCAAAATTATCAGGTCTAGCATCAAAGAAGATAGCAGTATCATCAGCAAACTGGCAATTTAAGAGCTCCTCATTATTGGGAAGAGTTATACCTTTGACAGCAGGGGAGAGAGAGTTATCTCTCAGGATGTAAAAAAGGGCTTCAGAAGCAATAACGAAAAGGGCAGGGGCCAAGGGGCAGCCTTGCCTGATAGATCTACCAAGGGGGAAGGAGGCAGAAAGTGAGCCATTAACATCAATCTGGGCGGAAGCATCTTTGAGCAGAGTATTAACAGAGTTACAAAACTTCCTAGGAAAGCCGAAGGCCTCCAGCATCATGGTGATGAATTTCCATTCCACCCTGTCATAGGCTTTTTCAAAGTCAAGAAGGAACATGGCAGAGTTTTGTTGGGAGTGCTTGGACCAGTTCATGGCTTCCCAACTAGTGATCAGGTTTTCGAGGATATACCTGCCTTTGATAAAACCAGTCTGGGTAGAGCAAACAAACTTGGGGAGGATGTTCTCAATTCTGAGCGCCAGGAGCTTGGCAAAAATTTTGTAGGAAACATTGAGGAGGGTAATAGGTCTCCAGTTTTTGATGAGGGCCTTATCCCCATCTTTGGGGATCATCTTAATTATACCTTTATTAATGGAGCATCCCAAGGAACCCCTCTCAAGGGCCTCCGAATACAGATCAAGAAGATCATGGCAGATCCAACCAATGTTAGCCTTGTAGAACTCCGCCGGGAGACCATCCGGCCCGGGGGCCTTATCATTGCGGAGAGAGTTAATAGCTTTTTCAATTTCCTCTATAGAGAGGTCTTTGGACAACTGATTGGCTTCATCAGCGGAGATCTTGCTAGGGATAAGGGAGCACACATGTTGTCTGAGGGAAGAGGCCTCTTCCGAATCTTCAGAAGCAAAGAGATTCTGATAAAAATTAACAAAGGTCTCCTTAATGCTATCAATGTCAGTTATCTCCTGGTTATCAACCACAATTCTCTCAATATTCTCATTAGTATGCTTACGCTTAAGGAGGTTGAAGAAGAATTTAGAACCCCTGTCACCAAATTGCAACCAGTGCGCACGGGATCTAATCCTGGCTCCATTAATTTTAAGCTGTTGGTGCTGTCTAAGGGCATCCTTAGCTTTGATAAGATGAGAGGCGAGAACACAGTCAGAGGGGTTGGCTTGAATGTTGGACTCGGCTATCCGCAGATCAGAGGAAAGGCATTTTTCGGCATATCTATAGTCTTTTGCTCTTTTTTGCCCGATGGTCTTAAGCAGCTTTTGCCAAGCAAGGATGTTCTTATTCCATCTATCAAGATGAGAGCAGGAGGGAAGAGTGTTTCTGTTAATAAGTTTAATGATGTGAATGGCAGCAAGAGTGTCTTCATCTTTCAAGAGGCTAGTGTTAAGAGTGAACTTAGAGTCAGAAATTTTGCACCGGAGAGGAGAGCTGTTAAAAGTAATGTGGGAGGAAATGGGATGGTGGTCGGAGAGGGAGGTGGGGGAGACGGATTTTCTGATATTCCATATTAATGATATACACTAATTAATCTGGTCTTAAAAAAAAACTTCGCAAATCTAATTAAGGTCCTCTTAACACATTTATTTCCTGTTATGTTGTAGAGAGTAATTCGAGAAGGCAACCAACAAAAGGAGGGCGACTTACAATGCCAAGTTTAGCAGCACGCTCGCGGGGGAATAAACAGTATGCTTATATCTCCAAGAACTTGAAATTTTAAAAAGAAACTGTAGATGTATGCAACTACACCTTTACTTGTTTAAATTCAATTAGAGAATTTGGAAGCAATTGTGAACTTTTGACATAATGCCTGAGAGATGTTATCTCATGGAATGCCATTATGGAAAATGCAATTGGCAGCTGTAAAGCCAAATTGAACAACCTTTACCAGCATCCTCCCTGCCTGTGCCAAAATGGGAGCTTTGGAACATAACATGGACATCCATCAAAGCATAATGGAAAGAGGATTTTTGTCAAATATTAGAGCTGGAAATGGTATCTAGTAGACATGTATGCAACATATGGAAGAATAGACAATGCACATGAAGTGTTTGATAGAATGCCTTAAAGAGATGTCATCTCATGGAATTTCATGATTGCAGGATATGCACAAAATGGAATCATTAAAAAGGATATTGAAACTTTCAAGAAAATGCAATTGGCAGGTGCAAAGCCACATTTCATAACCTTTGTAAGTACCCTCCCTACTCAAGTGCAAAAATGGGAGCAGTGTATGGAAATCCATCAAAGCATAGTGGAAGGGGGATTTTTGTAAGGATAGAAGTTTGTCAAATGTTGTGGCTATAACTATCAGGTAGACATGTATGTGAAATGTGGAAGCATAGATAAGGCATGTGTAACTGCCCAGGTAGACATGGAAGCATAGACAAGGAACATGAATTGTTTCACATAATGCCTCAAAGATGTCATCTCATGGAATACCATTATGGCAAGACATCTAAAATGTCTAAGCATAGAAAAAGTACATGAATTGTCTGATAGAATTCCTCAAAGAAATGTCTTCTCATGGAATGCCTTGATTGCAAGATATGCACAAAATGGATTTGTTGAAAAGGCTTTATAAACTTTCAAGCAAATGCAATTGATAGGTGTAAAACAAGACTCCACAAGCTTTGCCAATATCCTCCCTACCTATGCCAAAATGGGAGGTTTGTAATAGGGTATGGACATCCATCAAAGGATAAAGGATAAAAGAGCTTTGTTAGATGTAATAGGAAATATACATATACGTTTTTTTAACCTTGTACTTTAGTTATTGTGAAACATAGAGAGATACTATTAAGATAAATTTTCATAGAG
The DNA here is from genome assembly GCA_007258455.2 of Sequoia sempervirens. Lineage (NCBI taxonomy): Eukaryota > Viridiplantae > Streptophyta > Pinopsida > Cupressales > Cupressaceae > Sequoia > Sequoia sempervirens. The sequence goes on along the minus strand of VDFB02007001.1, from coordinate 168,127 downwards.
AGATTATAATGTAAATTCTAATCATCATGTCCTATTCTCCATATTAAATATTTAGATATCAAAATTAGAGTTTCACATATACTTTCAAGACATGTATGTACACATGCAGCCAACTTTACATTCAACACTCTTATTTTGAAAATCATGTGTGCTCATTCATACATAACAAGGGGCTGCATATAGTCAGCCATTTATCATGAAAGCTTAGACTAATCCTTGGCCCATTTGTGTTAATTCTATTCACCATCTTGTCTATCAACCAATGGGGGACACCCAATTCCTCTATACAAAGGATGACATTCCATGGAAGATGGTGGTGATAGTTGGACAACCAATCAGATACCCATTTATGTGCATTATGTGACATCTTGATCACCTGCATCAAAAAAGTTATTAGCTTTCACATTTTTATACCAAAAGATATATGTTGTCAAACATTTTAAAAAACCACATATATGCTACCAAATTTTAACCAAATACATGTTATTAAAGTTTTTAAAATTGACTTACAAATTATGAACTTTTGATAAAGGGAGTTGAAATTATGTGCAAATGGTTCATTATTTCTTCAATAATGTTGTACATGCAAATTGTATCAAACATATAATTAACAATAGTGAACATACTCTTTAAAACATCACTAAGAGAACTCTTATAGATAGGTTTATAAGGTTTCCTAGATGATCAAATTTAATCATGCAACTAAAGTATTTCAAAATTAATAAGAAGTTCAAGTACCCTTCAATCCTAATACATATGATTTTTCATCAATAAATATTAACTCTTATATCCTTACCTTAACCTTGAGCTTTGTCATAGAATACCTGGATATCACCTAGTGATCGTATAGACTCCATATCTACATAGGACCTCATGCTAATTCAAATATACAAAATGGTTCCTCATACCCTCTATCAACCTCATCAAAGACCAAACCATTCAAGTATTATAAAATCCTACCAAATCATCAAAACTACCAAAAAAGGTGACTAGTTCTTTGGGAACGCTAGCATAATCATCAAGCTTTATAGATATGTGGGTAATCTATACAATCTCCCTACATATCTAACTAGTAGAAGGTTTATCTTATAATACTTAAAGAAAGTTTGACATTATATGTACTCAATTTTGCAATGAAAAGGGAAAGACATCCTTTTATAAACTCTCATATATTAATAATGGAATTGTCATACAAAAGAGAAAATATATAAAATTTAGAGAATTACAATTGGATATCATAAAAAGTCAATGGAACTAATGGCCTAGACATTGTTCTCTTTAGTTGGCTTCAGCCATATGAAACATTTTATAATTAACTCACCAACTACTACCTAGATTTAAAAAATTGATAGCAAGACAAATTTAAGAATTTGCATAGAGAACACAATATGGTAGCTTGTTGGAAATAATAAAAGTAGGTTAGACACAAAAAAGAACTAAGAAATTATAGGTAAAGATCCCAAGGATTTCAAATGTCAATGTGGGCAATGATTGTAAAATTCACAACTAGATTTGTATGAATATTAAACTTTAGTAACATCATATTTAACTATTTTTCTTTCATATGAATATAAATTTTGACTTATGGATAATATTAGATATGTTCAAAATAAATTAAAGGCTTCTAGAAGCCCTAGTTGGTCATTCATATTAGACATGTTCCCATGAATGGATTTGAATTGATACATAGTTGTTTGTTTTATGCATTTGATATAACTTAACTCTAGTACATCAGAAATAAAATAATTTTATACATAGATCATGATTCACCATAATAGTTTTCCATATCCCCCAGTTCAACTAATTGGAAATTGACAAACATTTCAGTTATGTTTGTAACATTCAAAATAAAATTATGGCATTCCTAAGTCTTAAAAATGCTTCTACTACACAACTAAACTTGAGTATGATGACACTATCCTATGTGTTCTCAATAAAATCATGTGTGCTTGCAATAGTATCTTGCATGCTTCCAAACTCTGTGTTGTCAACCATGTCAAGATTACGTTCATTGTACTGGGTATGATCCTTGTCTTGTTCATTTGCCCTATCAAGATCATCAAACCAATTTCGACGCTTAAGATTTCGTGGCATTTGTGGAAACTTAGGTGTTTTGCTGGAGATACTCGGCCTTCTCCTCACATTCATGCACTCAATCAAGTCTTTTTGTCGGTGAAGAGTGTGACCAAATCCATCTTGTACAGGGTGAAATGGATGCACACTTGGATGGTCTAATCTGAGCTGCGATGAGACATGTCTACTTTTGACCTTGTTTGATACGTCCTTTAAAATCTTCTCAATGAAAGTAAGTGTTGCCAAATCAGATGTGTGAGTCAAAATTCCTTGAAACGTGTCTGTTAGTTGCAACTTCTTTTCTATTGCTGCATCTCCATCTCTGTTGTCAATAGTCTACAAACAAAAATAGAAATATTTTAAAAATTACTAATCAAACTAACATGAATTGGAATGAGAAAAATGTGGTTATAATGTCACCTGTGTATGTATAGAATAATCCTCCAAGAGATGGCATTTTTCATTACCTCTAATCCCATCAAATTCATCAATTTCCTACATTGACATTGCAACACATTTAAAACACATTTTTTTGCAAAGAATGATAACCAATAGAATAAAAGAATTATTTTTTTCAACTACCAAATGATTAGAGACACTGGCGGTGCATCCATCTTCTATATAATCAACTGTATTAGCAATATTATCAAGGTCTTCATGCAAGTTGTTAGATAGATGTCGTCTCTCCCTCATCAAGTTCACTTTGATCACATGCTTGCACATGTATCCTTGTATTGAGAAGTTGCAAGAGCACATACATAGATCAGGTGAGGATCTATACACCTCATATCGAAAACAAGGATTGCTTTCACTTGTCACCCATGCTATGCGATCATCGGTGTCATTGAATGTAACATGGTCATCTGGAATTTGCAAGGCTCGAACCCAAGATGTGTTTTCAATCTTCTCAATATCAAAGTTCCTATAGAAACCATGTTTCTTGCTAACTTGCACCCACCAATAATAGACATAAACATGTGTTGTTAGTTGATGTACCAACCAATCAACACGACGATTTGCAGCACGCTCGACTGTTTTCAAGAATCGTCTCTTTAGGTGTGAGTGGTAGGACTCTATGGCACCATTTGTCTCTTGCCCTGCATGCTTTAGTGTATGGCAACATCTAGCCCACATACTCATTCTGTCATACCACCGTCCCTTAAAATATTCAATGAATGACGATTGTGTATATTTAAAGTCTTCAATAAATTTGTGAACCTCATTCCTTGCAGAATCCTCATCTATTGAACGATGCATAATATATCCAAGTCTATCAAACATCTCTCATCTATCTACATTATCTTTGACCTTTGCGATCAAGTTCTTCAACCACGCACGTCTAACATGCCAAGAGCATAGATATACATCACACTGAAACACTTCTCTGCATCATGAATAATTTTACTCAATATTTAATATTCTTACATGTGATGTATTAAAATATTTACAAAAACGTACAAAGTTTTAATGAAAAATAAAACACCTAATAGCTTTGATCTCAGCAGCTGCATCATCCACCATGAATGCGTTTAGTCTCCAATCAATATTCTTCAAGTGAACCCGTTCGAGAAGAATGTGCATCCAATATGCAATATCATATGCACAAGACCTGGACATAATGACCCATGCCACATGCACCCCCATATGCTTCGAATTGAATGCAAGAATTGTATACAATTGAAACTATCATATGACATAAGGTACAATATATCAATACTATTTTTTATTTGATTGTAAACATTTTCAATTCAAAACTACTAAAGAATACACAACGTACCTTCATTGCATTAGTACCAAATGTAGAATCCATGGCCAATATGTTGTTGTGGCCATATTGAAGCATCCAGTCAAGTTGCTCTGGTAATTGAATTCCCAAAACAAATGGGATTTTCCCATCTCCATCAACAACAATGGCACTATACTCTTGATATGCAAACCACTTTTCAGGGTTTTCCAAAACCCATTGTTGCACTGAAAGAGCATCATTACTATCAAACATGTAGCTTGATGTCTTAATTTTGCGATCAATATTTGCAATGTCATCCATGGTAAGAAAATCATCCCTAGAAGATTGACCCTCAAACATGGTCATCTTCTCATGCACCATTTGCTTATGTTTTTTATGCACTGCATCTGTAGGCATGCCAAGCAATAATAATGACTCCACCCATTGATGTAATTGTTTGCTAATATATGGTGCAAAGAAGGACCTTGTTCCCAAAAACTTGTTTATTTGACCGTGACAAGGTATGCCTTCATTGTCCACATGTTCAACTTGGTGGTACCATATCAAAACATGGTTTGGCCTACGAACCATGATTCGTATGCTAAAATGATAGGTACAACCACGTTGTGTATGTTTACGACCAGGTCTACTACCTTTCCCTAATTTGGGAACTGAGGAAGGATCAAAAGGTGCTGCATCTTTTTCCCTATAGTCATCTGGTCCATACACACACCAATACCTATAGAAATCATAAATAATCTTCAAACTATTAATAAATACAGTTGACAAATTATTAGAGACAATCTTGCACTGCACAATAGTAAGTATAAACATTTGTAGTTAGCATATGATTCTTACATGTATTTCAAATGACTATTAATCCTAGGTTTTGTATTAGGAGTGGGTTCCCTTTTGTGACTCTTGTAAAATTGAGTTGGGTAGGAGTCCCTTGAACTCTCTCCCTCAATAAAGTCATTTAATCTATCATCCTCAATCCAAGCTGAAAGCAACTGTGAGCCTTTAAGGATATATGTCTCCCATGATAGGTCTTTGTAGGAGAACTTCCCCCCAGGGGGGTGTTGAACGTCTTCGTCCATGATGCGAGACCAATCAATGTCCATCTAGTAGACAAACAAAAATGTTAGAATCTAACTAAAAATGTCCACACATGATATAACACACTTGGTAGAAATTCTAGACATGTTTGATAACCATTCAAAACATGCAGAGGTTAAATTATTTCAATTATGCCCATTGTCAAAATTAGAGGTAAAGATCCTAAGGATATCGAATGTTGATGTTGGCAATGATTATAAAAGTGAAATCAATAATGAATATTAAAATTTAATATGACATGATTTGGTTAATTTCAATATAAAAAACACACAATAGGATTTGTATGGATATTAAATTTTAGTAACATGTCATAAAATGACTTTTCTTTCATTTGGATAGAAATTTTGACTTACGAATAATAGTAGACATGTTCAAAATAATCTAAAGGCTTCTAGAAAGCACTAGTTGGCCATTCATATTAGATATTTTCATGTGTATGATTTTGGAAGGTCTTTCAAGTCCATGTGCTCTTAACAAAGTACATGTATGATTTTCTAAGAGCCTTCCATATGTGTCAGAGCTTGTCTCCACTACTTGCTTTTTCATTTCATTGTTATGGGTTAGAGATGAAATGATTCTTGTCATGAATGTATTTAAGAGTGTTAAAAATAGTTTTTAACAATTTCCTTTCTTTGTGCTTGGAAAGAAAGTTCTCAAATGTATTAATGGGTTTGAATTTGTCAAGGAAAGTTCTCATGAATGGGTTTTCATTGCTTCTCATTTAGTTATGTGCATTTGTATGTTTAATCCTAAACCCTCAAGTTGAATTACCCAATTGTTGAAATTTAAAGTAACTTGTATGACACTGTTTAAATCTCTTCACCAATTTAAAAAATATAACATTTGTACTATGCACTCTCTTTATCCTCAAATTGGGAATGCTTCTAAAATTAATCAAGTTAGGTTTTTATGATCTATAACAATAGAATATATATATATGAGTAAATATCCATAAAATGTATTTTAAACTAGCAAATATCCTACTTGATCTCACATAATTGTGGCAAAGATGATTGAAATTAGAGAATTTGAGTGTCGAGATTGTAATCATGGTAATTTTATGCTATGTTACTATCATTCATACATTAGAAAAATCTCTAGGAACTCACCATGAGACTAACCCCTAAAAACTCTCACAAAACCATTAAATAGTTTGGGAAATAGCTTGGAAGCTATTCTAGAGTACCTACAACCTTTACAAGCCCTCCTTGAAGCATTGAAACTCTTTATTATATTTCAAAATAACATTTGGTTCTAATAATTTAAATCTAAAGGATGACAAGAAGGTAGTTTATAATGAAGGTTTGAACAAAGACAATTGGATGTATGATGTACCTTGAATGCACCACTAGTAACCCTCACCTAACTATCATGACAAAGCTATAGTTGTCTAGTAGGAGTCGTAACCCTCAGTAAAGCCATGTATATGAGAAAATTAATTGATGCCTAACACCTACAACAAGGTTCAACACATGTGATGTATGATATCAAACTCCCTCTATAGTTGTTGCATTTAAGAGAAAAATATGTTTTTACTGTGTAATTGGTGTTGGAATATGGAAATGTTTTTAAAACATCTTTTTTTGTCTTGATATTTTAAGAAATCAAGAAAGAATAAGTTGTAGATGCATACCTCTTCAACCATTGGCAAAGACAAAATTACAAGGGCTTAATTTTTGTCAGATTCCTAAAAAACTTATATCATTTTAGTATCATGATTTATTTTTTGATTTTATTGAGTGTGAAATTACAAACTAGCCTTTTTTTTATGATAAGGCCCTCATATCAATAATGAAGGATGCCAAGAAATAGTAATATTCATGATTGTTATGTACCTTAGAGCATAGACTTGTAGCTCATTTTCTCATTGATTGCTATAAAACCATCCTAAATAATATTACAAGAAAGGAAGGAAGTTGGGTTGTTAGCCAATACCATAATACTACTATGGATAGTCCTTTCCTTCTAAGGAAGTCCCCGAGTCACATGGTATCATTGAAATCTATGAGAAATTTATGATAAAATTTGGAAGACATATAAATGAGGACAATTACATGAGTGATGAAAATCATGGTATTAGAAAGACAATGAAGGGACTCCATTCAATGAGTCTTAATGCATTAGCCTTATACAAACTACACAACACAATATCCAAGTATATTGTATAACCATAATCATAATAGACACAACTACTCATATGGTCATGACAATCACCACTATCCTTAATCTTAGAAATAATATTATCGTATGTTGTGTTATATGTGTCTTCTCAAGTCAAAAGCATCATGGTAACCAATAATATTCAAGAAGTATACAAATTATTATGGAACTACTATAATGTCTTACCTTATTAAGGGGAGATTTGTATTATCAGTATCAATGATAATCATGGCACTTGAGACCTTGCTACCCTCAAACTCTAACATTGACCTCTAGACATATTGATAATCATTATTACCTCAATGACTACCATAAATAAGAGAGGTATTATCATGATGAATTCCATGCACCTAGTCATACATAGGACAATCATCTCCATTAATAATCCCATACCATTGAAGCATTGTCATCAAGGTCTCAATATTTTATTCATAAAGACTACCATAAAGATGGGAGAATCTATTTAAATACAAAATCTTGTCAAATATATAAAGTAAATTGTCACCAAGGAAGGAGATAGTCATTGCAACATAACACTTTGGCATAGTTATTACTTCACTCCATTGTGGCAAGAACCTGTGCACATGCAAGTTTTGAGTAACCACTTTCAACTAAATCCCACAATCTTGAGAAATGATATCTTCATTTTAGTACTCAAAAAATAATAATTTTCACATTTGCAAAAAAAATATAGGGCTGAGATAAATTTAAATCACTACAAGTAGATGACATATCTTGAAATCAAAGAAGAAAAGAAAATAATTAATTTATCTTTCATAAAGCCTATTTTTTTTACCTTCAAACAAGATGATACTCTAAAATGAAGTATTCTACTCTCTTCACAACTTCTCCTATTCAATTGTAAAACTATATTTTTAGTATTGGTATATTTCTTTCCTCTCTACTAGGCAAGGCACACCCTTCTTATTAAATAGATCAAACAATCCACTTTGGTGTCAAATGTTGATTTCTAGAGATAAAATAAATAGTAATATTAATAGTTAAACCAAAAATAGAAATAGTAGAGAGAAATATAAATAGATCAAACAACCCACTTTTTCAGCTTTCTTATAACCCTAAAAGACACGTGGTACTCCATGGCTTCTCTTGTGATTTCATGTGGTGTCTTGTCCTGCTATTCCATGACTTTTTCTGCATTTCCTTGCCTGCATTGCGCATATAAACTACCCTCACCAATAGAGACAGATCGGGTGTCACATTTATGTTTTGAATGGAGTAGATAGTTCTTGGTAGGTAGGAGACTCTAATCATGACTGTTGGATGGGTGGGAGAAGGACTATTTAGATAACTTCTTTAGTATTTTAAAATATATTAAATTTTTCTTTGGTTTAAATACATGCTTGCAAAATTGATCTTTACACTTGTGGAATTGATTATGTGTATAAAATTAAAATTAGATTGATGGAGATCAATTAATAAGGAATTTTTGAATGTATTAAATTGGCCTCACCTCATTGTACCTAGATGTTTGAAGTGAGATTGTGTTTATAGACACCATTTAGGAGCTTGTTACACAAGGATTTATTCTCTTATAATCAAGCCCCTAGGTGGACTAATTCAGTGGCTTTGAATAATGATTTAAGGCAATAAGAAAGTATGTAGTATGCCTAGAATGATGACGTAGGCTAATGAATGCTCTCATGATTATCCTAGATAATCAAAATGAATTATGATTAGTCCTTGAAAACATCATGTGCTAGTGTGCAATTTGAAATTGTCCTTTAGTTTACATATAATGACTAGTAAGGGAGGGAAACATTGGCCCACATTCAAAAAAATGAATTAAAAGAAAAGTACACTCAAATACACAACCATCACACACATTTCAAAGGGATGAGAAGGTTGAGAAAATCAATGTTTTTGGATAGAATGTTCTCACAAACTTATTTTTATGTAAAAGAGTTTGAAAAGCCCTATAAATTTATGATACAATATAGAGATTTTTTGAAATTTTAAGATTCCCTTTCAAGATTTCACTTTTAGATATCCCTTACATAATTTTTTTATATTTATTTTACTAAGATTTCTTTAATAATTATTCAATCTATATAAATTATTCTTCCATTTATTTAAATTCAAATACTGACCAATTTATTGGTGTTCTAAAGGCTCTTCCATTTAAGGTTCCAAGGATATGAAGCCATTCTATGTAATGTTGAATGACTATTATTATATGAAAACCCTACCAAAGTCAATAAAGTTACCCATTGGATTTAAGCGCACTGCCTGGGTGCAAAAAGCGAACGAGGACCTGAAGCTGTAGCCATCTTTACTAAATATCACATCTCTACTTATCACTTGTTTCATACTTACTAGATCATAAAAGATTTATGTTTTATTTTTTATCTATATCCAAGGAAAATGTATTTTGTCTTTATGATTAAACATAGTATTTTTTCTTTTGGTATGCATACACAAGAAACACATTCAAACACCCTCAAATAGTCAACTTTTGACTTAATTCCAAACCACTATTATTCTAGAGACACTCCTATAAATGCTTTTGTAAGACTCATATTTAGAATATGTACTATTATATATACTAGTCCTATCTACAAACTTTGATCCAATTTTTTAATTTCATCATACTCCTTTTCATTTTGAAAATGGTCATATTCTTTTTTTTGGAAACTCCATTTTGTTGTAGGGTGTACGAAGTACTAAATTCTCTTGATTTCATGATTTTTGTAAAAATCTAAATATATATTTGATTTATATTCAACTCTATTATCTAGTGTGATTAAATTAATGTAATTATCACTCTAATAATCAACCAACCTCTTAAAGCCTATAAACTAATTAAATAGTATTGATTTATTATGTAGGAAGTATGCCCAAGTTTTTCTTGAGTACTTTTATTATATTTTGACTTGTTCAAAGAATTTTTTTTCTATGAAACCAAATATATAAGAAATACCTCAAGCTATTTTTTAACTCTTATTAATTTATCAATTAAAAATTATTTTTCAACAATACACTATTCACACTCTCCTTTTGTATCTTCAATGAAAGGTAATCCTTCAATCATTAATATTTTTCTAGGCAAAGGTAAATGACTAAAACAAAGATGGCTATATCTTTGCTACTAGATTTTGCTTTAGTTAATTTCACTAGTTTTTAATGCTTTATTTCCTTGGGTGAAATAGAGAAAAGACATTCTATCACCTACAATTTATATTCTTGCAACATCTAAATTAATTTTTAAAATTATATCTGGTTATGCACTCATCTTCATTAAAAGCCACTTAATAATTTTGTTATAATATTTTTCTAACAAATAACAACTTCTTTTTAAGTGATGGAACTACTAACGTTGTGTTGATAGTCTTTACATCACAATTATTATCTTTCACATTATTCCTATGTCTCCCTCTTTCTTTGAAGGTACTACTTCTACCTCTAAACTATTACCTCTTCCTTGAATTTTTTAGATTCACCTTTAGGCTCATTTTCCTTATTGTTAAGTCATCTTGAGATTCACTTTTCTTTGCTTCTTGGAAAAATTGTTTCTTTTACCTCTTAGGCTTTCTTTAGAGGAACATTTTTGTTTTTAGCCTTTTCATAACTCTCATTCTTTATTTGATAGTAAAATAAAAATTACTTAACTCATTTATTTTTATAGTTTTGATATCTATAGAAATTTCTACAATATAAACTACATCATAAAATTCAAGAATAAATTTTCTTAAAATTTCTCCATATCATGTTTGTTAGTCACATCTTCACCTAAAATCTTCATTTAACTATTTAGTCCTTCCACTTCTATCAAGAAATCATTAACTATTGATTTTTTCTTAGAATGAACATTGCCACATATCATAGGAAATATTATTTGATTAATTATATCTTGAATAGAAAAATAAAGCTTCATTAATTTTTTTCACATGTGTTTTATCCTTCCTTTTTCATTATGTGAATCATTTAATGGATTTTCATTTGTTTGTTCTACAAATCTTAGCTAAACAATTTCTTAAAAAACTTTATTTTATTAGGATATCTCCTTTAAAAATGAGAAGTAACATGCTAGAATATATCACATTCCCTACAATATATGCTATGATAAAAATGAACACAATAATCTAAAAACATAACACAAAAAATCAATAAACACCATAGTAAGAATATCAGCCCGTATATGAAGAAGATTAGGCGAAAAAGGGGAAAAATAAATTACTAGAAAGTGGGTGCTAAACTCTTACCTTTTACAGCTGGGTGACAAAGGGTCTCAAAAATTCCCCACGATACCAGAAAAAGGACACTGCGATTCTGTAAAACACAACATACAAATTACAAATTACAGTGTAAAGACATTCTGTGCATGTGCAGTTAATATTCTCTGATTTCAGTAAATATTGAGTTACTTTTTTATATTGAGAACGTTTGTAATGCTTTTACCAATTGTAATTACACTAAGCTTTGAGCAGCAACAGAGGAGAGGCGTTGTGGAGGAGTGAGGTAGTGAGGCAGAGGCTGTGTGGCAAATGGGCTGCAATAGAGGGATAAAATAGCGCCCAAAATTTTGACGCGGGAAACGGGGGTGGTTGGAGGCGAACAGAGCAGCAATAAATCCTTTACGGCTGTTGGACATGAACGGAGGAGGGATAAATTTTTCACCGTATAAATAACGGCAACGGGAAAGGGCTTTGGGAAAAGGTAAAAGGGCAGATTACCGGTTAATAGTGGGCCCCATGGCACGTCCACACTAAGCAGTCAAAGCTTAGTGTGTGACATTTAAGCTCTACAGAGTAAATACTGCTTGAGATAGGTCCCTTTTGCAGTTTCATGGTCAAAGAAATTTTGTAAACCGTTACTCCCTCTTGACCCACATGCATACATGCAATAGTTATGTCTGCTGATCAATAAGAGCTGTGTGTGGATTCCGGTAGGAGACTGGGCTCCATGTGAATCTTAAATTAAGTGTACATCAAATCTGGCAATACGACTATAACCCATAATTTCTTGCAGTTCCTGCAATAAATCACTCCTAACTTAGAATAGGCTATAATCTATATTTTTAATTGTGTGCAGATGATAGGTCTCTTTCGAGCAGAACGCAACTTACCAAAGGTACTCCTTATGACAACTTTCTTTATACGCATTTGACCATTGAGTGATACAATCCTTTTATTTGACGTTATTTATGAATGAATGGTTTTTAATGACATTCACGAGACCATCAGTCTATGGGACCAAGCACTGAAATTTTAACCATTTTCAAGTTCTTTTCCATGTCTGCCCTTCTATTATGACAAACTACAATAATAACTGTTGAGACCAAAATGCATCAAGACCCCCAATGTCTTAACGTGCAACCAATCCCACCTAACTACTACCAATTAATTCCCTATCCCTATAAAATTTGTCCCTCTTTGAAAATCTGAACGTTGAATTTTTCTAAATCTGAACAGAAGGGCAGATGGAGGACAAGGGTTCGGTTCAGTCTAATCAATCAAAATCTAAATTTCAAATCCTCTATTAATGGTAGATCGATTACCCTAATGGCAAACTTAAAAAAAAAGGTTATCAAATTAAGCAGGCTGGTCTCACATAATCACATGCTAAGTAGAACAACCCAAAGCTATGCTTCAGCAGAAAGGCAGTTTTTTATTGGTTTGTGGCAGTGAGGCGATGGTGTGGGAACAGAGAATACCGATAGTACAAACCTCGCAGAGTGAATGAGGAGATTCCAAACTTACACAACAGAGGACTGATATCCTCCTGCTGCCATAAGAAAAGCCGACGCCAGAACTGATAATGCCCGTAAATGAAGGTGTAGACCCAGTGATCACCATTGGCAGTCATTGCCAGGAAGACGGGGAAGGCACGCTGTTTTTCTAGGGAATGGAACCTGCGATGAATTCATGTGATTTTTTTTGTATAAGCATATATAAAACTACAGGATGTAGCTGTGTGTTTTCTTTTAATTTTTTAATCATTTACGAACTGAGTAAATTCTCTTTTATATTTATCTTTACTCATTTGTTACAGTACTGTGTTCAGTTTCGACTTTGCAACCTATTTCCAACATTTCTTGGCTGTGCTCTACAGGGGTTTGCGCAGCCCATGGAGCATTTTTATTATTTTATTTTAAATATCCAATAAATTAACCCTTATATACAATTTTATATATCCAACTTTCTTCTTTTCTTTCTATATTTTTTTTAATGATGTTATCCAACTTTTATATATAAAAGGAGTAGATGGATAGCCGATAGTAACTATTATAGCATTTTTAATTCAAAATGAGATAAATAAAATTTTGGCTGCTTCCGTATGTATGCATCTTGTGATCATATTCATCTTGAATGTAAATATATTTTCTTGAAACAGAAGTATTTGAAATACACGCAATTTCAATGCTATGTATGTAACATGAAAATATGTTAAATAGATTTACTTCAATCTTTATTGCTAGGAATCTATTCTTTATATTATCTTTTAAACTAACAATCAGTAATATATAAAACAGATCTGTTGTGCGCCTTCCTAATGATAGAAGGAAATAATCATTTTCATCCAAATATATGTTGTTTATTTATAAATATAAGGGGATATACAACCATCCAATTAAAACTCGTCAATACACTTAATGTATCTTAAAGAAGGTATTTTACTGCAACTCACAAGGCATCCATATTTTCTCCACTACAACAAAACATGAGATTTTCAATACCACTCTCAATCTTTAGGCATTCAATGGATAACACACAAAGAAACGAGGCTTGTTCTTTCTCCATTTTCTTCTACATTACAACAATCACTAGCTTTCCATATTACCTCTAGTTTTAAGAAATATAATTATTGACACACAACTGATTAAGGCCTGCTCTCCACCCTACCATAATGGCATCATGGAGCCTCATGGGCTCTAGCCATACCCTCGAGCAAGGAATTTCATTTTAAGCTCCACGATGACAAATGGAGTCCTTTCTCTTTTTTACAAAGGTATAAAGCTAACATAGCACCAATTTCATGCATCTAGGTTCTCTACTTTCTATTTTCAAACATAATCCATACATTGTCACCTTCTTACAACCAATAAACAAGGGTAAATGGAAATAAGAAGAACTTATCTCTTTTCTTCTAGATGAAGGGACTGATCTCTTGTGTCTATCTTTCCTCTCCAAGCCAATCCATCTTGCTCACTATCCTTTTCAAAGAGGTGGAACTATCCTCTTCTCATCCTTTCTTCTATCTCAACTAAAGTTCTCCCAAGGAGAAGTGGGTAACACCCCACTCCTCCTTCCTCTCCCAATATATAGAAGTTTCACAAATTGCAACTCTTGGATGGGTAGGTGTGGAGTGTACCTCTCCCCACCAATGAAGGTCATTTTCCCTTAATTGAGAACATGCATTTGGAAAACCCCTTCATCTTTCCACCCCATCATTTTCTCAAAATTCGCCACACTCCATTATCAGAGCTTTTTAGGGGTCAAATCATGTTGTAGGGGCACTATTGCATGCCCACTTGACCCCTACCACTATGGTATAGACCCTAGGGGGTTTATTTTTGCACCCTAACCCAAAAATTTGACCAACAACTCTTATTAAAAGCTCACTCAAGGTTCCATCCGAGTTTCAAACTTAGTTAGGGGTTTTCAAGACCTAATCCCCACTTACACCTCACATGAATAACAGCTAAATGCCCTCACAACCTTAGTCTTCCAATTAACTCTACTTGTTTTTAGGCCCTAAATGGGGGTCAAATTTATATCCTCAAGAAGAAGTCTTTTGATCTTCTCTTGATGATTCTCCCTTGTCATGCTAACATTGTTGTCTTCCTACACATTACCAACATGATCGTAAGTATCAATTGTGTATCACATTAATCTGTTAGTTGAACATTCTAAGCTTTAACTATATAATCATCCATTTAGAATCTCAATTTGCATTCCACGGTATACTATAAGTGCATTCCATCTTCATGGTAGTGATAATAAAACACAATGCCAAAGTGATATACAATAGTATTGCCAAGAGATCACCTTATTTATTATCCACAATTTACTTAATCATCAATTCAAGAAAAACATAAGATAGATTATGGTTGTATTAAGTACATACAAGGTGGGTTCTTACAATCAACTTGGCAGTGAATAATGGGCATGATTCATGAGACACTGGTGTATGTAAAATGTGAGGTTTCTTTGCCCTTGGAAGTGGAGGAGGGACAGTTGATGAAGAGGATAGGTTTTTATGAGAAAGGTCCAAGGCCTCCAAGAGTGAAAGGGAGTAAACATCGTAGAAGGAAAACTCAGAGGGATGGGAGATGGTCTCCGCCTCCTGGTGGAGTTCTGAAGATTAATACTAATGGTTCATCCAGGGGAAATCCCGAGCATGTTGGAGTTGGAGTTGGAAAAGTTCAGGTGTTGTTCTTTTCTTTTTTTCCATATATAAAGGACATCATACTAACAATTTGATGGAAGATCTTGCTATCCTCATAGCTTTTGAAAGAGCTTGTGCCTTGGGGTGGCTAGGATTGTGTGTGAGTTTGATTCTCAGATTGTGATTACTATGTTGCATGGTCAGAAGTTTGATGAAGTCAATTGGTAATTGGCTTCAGTGGTTCAGTAGATTCTTCGGCTAAGTGAATTGACGGATGAAGTTTCTTTTTTCCATATTCCAAGGCAGTGGAACGGTGTGGCCGATTGCCTAGCTAAATGGGCTTATGAGCAATTGGAGGATTGGAAAGTTGAGGAATGGGAGTAGCTATATCGAGACCATGCTCAAACTTTGGATAGGTTGATTCTAGAGGATATGGCCGGTTAATGGGGGCAGTGGTTGGTTGTTAGTGGGTTTGGTTCTCTTGAGGTGGTGTAATGGCGATGCTACTTGCAAGGCTTTGATTCCCTTGCTTGGGTTGTTGATTCATTTTCTTGATTGTACTTCTTATCTTTGATCTAATAAATTTATATCCCTTTTATTTAAAAAGAATGTAAAATGATAAGTAAATTGAAAATATAAAGCTATAGAAATATGAATCCATGTGTATTTATCCATGCAAGTGTGTGAAGTATAGAACAAGGTGAATTGATATAAATGAATACAAATGCAACTGTGTGAAATTATAGAACAAGGTGAATTGATATAAATGAATACAAATGCAAGTGAGCCAATATTTACATGCATAAATAGAATAAGGAAGTAAACACATTTATGCCAATAAGTGGATGTGTAAAAATAACAAGATTTGTGTATATGCAAATAAATACAACAAAAAGAATGAAAACACAAGCAAGAATTGTACATATGGGAATGAAATAAAATAAAGAAAATGTATAAAAGCTTATAACGAGTCAATGAGAAAGTAAGAACACAAGAATATGAAGGAATATTATTATATATTTATATGCATATTTATAACTAAATAAATATATCTATGATATATGCATATATACCCATATGATAGAGAGTACATGAAAGATGGGCATGAGATGCATCACAAGGAAATCAAATAGGCAGATAAGACAAGGGAGAAATAGGAAAAATATAAGCATAGGTTACGTGAGTGAATGCATATGTAGATTACTAAATATATCTAGATTAATACGAGCAAGAAAAGCCATGTGTGAATAAATATGTGCAAATGGATGTAGAAGAATCAAAATGCTAACAAGAGTTGAGAGTAATTGAACAAAAATCAAAAAATAGATACACATACCAACGTATTTCAATCTAAGGTCAAAGAGAGCATGCATGCATATGTATGAATAGTTGTATAAATTTAAATATATGCATAATAAATGGAGATAAACATCTATGTATGAAAGTATATAGAAGATAAGTATAAGAGATATAAAGCAAGAAAGCAAATGAGAGGATGCATATAAGGAAAACAAGAGAATATACGCAAATGTTACCTTCTTGTTTATGCTTAGGTTTATGCAATTGTCTATGCATGTTTATGCATCCAATTTTGTTCACGTATTCTTAAGCATTGATCATTTACTCTCTTTTTTCATATTTAGAAACTCCTACTATCCTCCCATTTGTTTGCAAATATGTGTTTTTTGTGCATCCTTCCCTTGTTCCGTCACACTTATGGATACTCATATACATAGATATATACGAGCATATATATATATATATATCCTCTTCTTGCTTTTGTATCTATATACCTCATTTTTTTGCTCATATATAAATGTATATGCACTTACACATATTTTATTATATGTGTGTGAACACATATATATGTATATATATGCCACTTTATGATTTTCTTCTTTAGTTTTGAATTCTTTCACAGCAATTGCTTATATTCTTTTGTTTTCCCTATATGCATCCTCTTATCTGTTTTCTTGATTTATGTATCTTATACTATCTTCTATGTACTTTCATACATAGATGTTTATCTCCGTAGATTATGCATAAATATGTATGTGTGCTCTCATTCACCTTAGTTTGAGATAAGTTGGATATGTTCTTTGATTTTTGTTCAATTATTCTCAACTCTTCATGGCATGTTCATTTTTCTATCCATTTACATATTTATTCGCATGCCCCTTCTTTGTCATGTTCATTTATTTATATGCATTCACTCGCACAACATATGCTCAATTTGTAACTTGTCTTATCTACCTATTTGATTTCATTTCGATGCATCTCATGCTCATCTTCCATGTACTCTCTATCGTATAGGTATATATACATATATCATGCATATATTTATTTGGTTATACACATGTATATAAATATATATTGAAATTCCTCATATTATTGCTTTCTTACTTTTTAGTTGACTCATTATAGACTTCTATGCATATCATGCTCATCTTCCATGTACTCTCTATCATATAAGTATATATACATATGTCATCCATATATTCATTTGGTTATACACATGCATATAAATATATATTGATATTCATTCTTTTTCTTGCTTCCTTACTTTTTAATTGGTTCATTATAGGCTTCCATGCATTTGCTTTCTTTTATTTTCCTTCCATATTTGCAACTCTTACTTGCATTTTCATTATTTTCATCATATTTATTTGCATATATTTATTTACATATATAGATGAATAGATAGATTCATCTTGTTATTTTTGTGCATCCACTTATTGGCATACATTTGTTTACCTTCATATTTTATTTGTGTAGATATTGGCTCACTTGCATTTGTATTAATTGTATCAATTCACCTTCTTCTATACTTTCATATACTTGCATGCATATATACACAGGAATTCATATTTGTATAGCTTTATGTTGTCAATCTAGTTATCTTTTTGCATTCTTAATCTCTTTTATTTTTATTTTTCTATAATCTAAATTTGCTCAAAATTTTTTGTCCTTTCACATTCTTCTCTACACATATTGTTTCATTTTGAGTATTCATCCATCCATATACTCTTGCATACATGCCATATTTATATATCATATTCATGTTTCTTCTTTCATTCATATATAGCCACACACATACACATATAAGCATGTGGAGATACACATTCCATTATTATAGCATTTATAATGATATATCTCTAATCATATGCATGCAAATATAATTTTTTGTTTTGATATATTTATATGTAATTAGATATTCTTTTACACTCATACTTGTTTATCTTTTATATACTTACTCAAATATAATCACACATTTCTATTTCATTATTATAACATTTATATTGTTATATCTCTTATCATATGCATACAGATATACGTTTTGTTTTGATATATTTATATGTAATTAGATATTCTTTTACACTCATACTTGCTTACCTTTTATATGCTTACTCGAATATAATTGCACATTTCTATTCGTTGTTTATATTTTATTAAGTTTAGACTTACTTTCTTTTATTCTTAGTGTTTTTTCATTCAATTTTCCTTATTTTCCTTCTCTCTTCACACCATCTTCTTCACATTGGTCCTTATTCTCCAATCATCCTATCCCTTTCCCTTGTCTATTTCTAAGTCTATGTCTCCGGTTGTATTTTTCGCTATCCTCTTCTTGATGATGAATCACTACCTATGATCCGAAACATCGATATAAAAACATAGTTAATTCTAAAAACAATTATTTAAAAACAGTAACATAATTTATTTTTTCCTTATATCAAATGTAAGGGAGAGGGGCCTATAGTGGGCCACCCTAACTTTGCGCTTCTCAAAGTCCTATGTGAAAATTTCAAACACTCCCAAATTTGTAAGTAGCTTATTTGGCAAGTCTCTTGCTTATAAAAATTGATTACAAGGCCACATCATCAAATATGATGCCACATCAACATGCTTTTTGTCAAGGTATCCAAAAAGGCCCAAAAAAAAGGTGAGACCAATAGTGGGTCACTAAGTCATGTATTATTGGTGTGCTGATGTGGCATCACATGATTTGTCAATTTGTGTACTTTATGGATAAAAGTGTTTTGAAATTGGATATTAAATGTAAGTTTATTGGATATTAAGCCTACCTACTTTGAGTGGGCTCAGACCTATTTCTATACCCACCATTAGACCCCTACCCACTATGGGCCCCTTTCCCCTATCGATTAGTATGATCTTATAGAGATTATTTTGCATGAAAATCAATTCCTCGGTTTCTTAATTGTTAATCCAACTACATGAAAGCATTTAGTAAGATGTCTAGAAATATTTTTATTACAGAATCTATAAATGAAGTTTTCACAGGCAAGCAGATTTCGTCGGGATAGATATCTTAAAATAAAGGAATCTTACGGCTTATCCTGAATTCATGTATGGAAAATGGAAAAAAAAAATTCTAATGCATGAGAGAGATTGAATTTATTTTTTACACTAGACCTACAGGATAAGTCGGATTATTTTGTGAATCTAAATCATGTCTTGCCACAAATAGAATGGGCTTCCATTGCTTTCTAGCTTTACTTTCAACTCCAGAAATCAAAGATCTGAAAAATAAATAAATAAATAACCCGACCATCGTGTGGAACTTTCATGAATACACAAATTACAACTATGTACAATTTTCGGGAGAAAAGAATATTTGATTGTTTCTACAAATACAATGAATGAAAAAACTATTGTCATTTATCGTTTACAGTAGAATCTTCTTTGTTCAGAAGCGCTTGTTGAAGATCCATATACGATTCATCTACAGTAGGATGCTCTTTAACTACAACAGCTTGTTGGAGATCCAAGTACGGCTCATCTATAACCGCGGAATCTAGTGATATATAATAGCTGTCAGCATTGGCATTATCCTCCTCAACTGCCTCATTTATTGCCTTTTTTGCAATTCGAGTTGCCAAAACCATCAAGAGAACTACATACAAAAAATTAACATTTTAGTTGATGCTAGAGTAGAGGCAAAAACTTCTGCAGAATTATATTTATGCAATTCGTAAACACAATCTTGTCACATTGGCGAATGCTTAACCATTTAGAGTTATCCAAACTTGTTTCTGTTATGTCCCTCGGCAAGAAAAAGAACCATAAAAGCAAATAACAGAAATATTTCTAAGGCAAGAAAAGCAAAACCTGTTTAAAATGATAAAAAAAAAAAAACTCACTTGTTGCTACAACACTTGCTGGTAATAATATCTGTGTTGTCAATCAACCAAGGAAAATGTCAGAATCATATAAACACTGACGAAACAAAAAATGATTCGAGTGAGTTTTACAAGCCCATAAATAAAATAGGTAATGTAGGAAAAGAAGCCCAATAAAATTGTACAATAAAGACAATGCATACAGAATCTGAAGCAAATAACAAAAAAATTAGTTAAAAAAACACTCTACCTAATATTTCACCTGGGCAAACCATTTTGGATTTAAAAACTAACAAAGTAACATTTTTCACTACTGCATAAAAACTCCAATACAACAACAAAGCTCTTTCTCAACTCCTAAAGATGTGCGAATATTAATAGGCACATCAAAAGTGGTTCATGAGTGCTTTCAAACTGCTTTAAAACCATGGGTGAAAATAGAAAACTCAATAAAACACCCAAAAAACATCGAAAATATACAACATACTTTCAACAATCCCCACTTGTTGAATACTTTCAATAGGGGGCCACATACTATACAGTTAGTTGCCAAGGGCAACCATGCCCACTGATATTTTGCACCAAGAAAATTTCTCAGTACTCACAACTTTTGTCAATAAGTTAGCATAATTCTTATCTATATCAAATTTTTCCAACAGTACCCACTTGCCTTAAACCATTTCTCTCACAAAAAGATAATGTACACCAACATGTTTTGACCGAACATGATAAGCTAGATTCTTGGCCAAATATAGTGTACTCTATCACTGTCAATACTTACCACCCTTTGTAACAAACCAACAGTCAAGCACAACCTATGTAGCCACACTGCTTCCTTACATGCATGGGTCACTACCATGTACTTCGCCTCTGTTAACGATAATGCAACCACTAACTACCTTTTATTCAACCAACATATTGATTCTCCAAAAAGACTGAATACATAGCCACTGGTAGACCATTTGACAGACAAGATTTCCATCCCAGTCAAAGTCCACAAATCCATGCAACTCTTCGTTTTATATTCATCAACTATTCCTTGGTAGCAAATTGCATAATCGTCTTTCTTTGAAAATAAATGGCCTTGGGACATCAGGATGTCCACAAACCGGTTGTTAAGAAACTAGTCAATGCACCACCATGCCTTCTGAATGGTGCAACGTTGCTTAGAAAAGTAACGTATGCCTTTTGAAAAGTCAGCATTGACTTGGTCTCGACTCTCAACGGTAAGCATTGAAGCCCTTTGACATCATCAATATCAGCCCATCAGTCCAATATAACAATTAATTTACTCAAACAATAACCAACAACCGTTAATTTAGTCAGCGTGGCTCCATATCCACAGTTCATTTTTCTTTATGAAGTGTATCAAAATGCTTTTCCAACCCTCAATAAAACCAACCGAATAATGTCAACCGAATCCTTCATGATACAAAACTTAGACACTTTACCCTCTTTCCTACTAAAGCTCGATATAACTCAACCTATCAAATGCAAGCTCCATGTAAATCTACAGTAGCAAAACAAGAAGTAACCTACCCCTCCAATGGCTCATGGCCTATAAAATAATAAAATATTGCCATATAACCAAGGAAATTTGGATGCCAACCTATGCTCCCCCAAGTTTCCAGGACAAGGTCAGCAGGGGATGGCGGGACGTGTTTCTGGTACAAGGGTACTTTTTGGCCTTTTTAGGGGATGGCAGGGGACGGCTAGTAAAAAAATAAGGAAATTTTTAAAATATTAAGAAATTTCATATATTCATATAATAACATTGATAAATCATTCATCATATAGACATTATAGAACCTTTGGGAGCATGGGTAATAGAATAGGAATTGTATTACTATGATGTTCTTTATATATACATATGAGCATGATTTAATAAAGACACGTCTGACTTGTGTGTATATTCAAGTGAGGGATTTATTACTAAAGTTTTCCTAAAGCCTTCAAGACTGCATGTTTTGTTGTCAAACTCATTAACAAAGAGGAACGATTAAGTAAAAAGATTACTGGTTATGTTCCAGTTTAACCTTTGATGGGATACTAGTAGATGAGATTGTTCTATGAGTTGTTTGTGCAAATACATTTTTGCAATATGAAAATGGCATTTCTTGCCAACTATGACTTAACTTGTATTCAGCAGTATAATGACTATAGCATGTCAATTTTGTCTATGGCAATCTTTGTACTAAGATAATCATTGACTATCGCTTTGATTGTGAAGATGTAGAGATTTGCAATAGGTGATACGTATTTTGTAGATTTTGTGATCATGATTCATCATTGGTTAATTACTTGGTTAGACTTATTAGCATAGACCTTCATGGCGCACACAATTTTCATATCTTTTTGTAAATCCTAGATGGGCATGTCGTAAACCAAACAAGCATTGAAAGGTTGTAAGTTTTCTTTTAAAAGCAACTAAAATGTTCTTGGGTATGTCAGGGGATGGCTAGGTGTCCCTAGGACAGATGGGGAACATTTGGACATTCCCTAGCCATCCTAGGGCCTGCTATTCGTCCCCTAACGTACCCTAGGAATTTTTTGACGTCTCGGGGGAGGGGGCGGGATGCATTTCCTAGGCGTCCCTGGGAGTAAAAAGACAAGGGACGCGTTCCCAAGGAGCACTAATGCCAACACATTCATAATTTGACCTGACCATGGCTCACTCTCATTGGCATATATCAAATCAACTTACGCAATATCACATTTTTGGGATAGTGATTATTGCTGTCATGGACCATCTTAGTCCATCAAGGGGTCATATAATTACCAACCCAACTCATCCGTCAATGTCCTATAGTTGGTATCAGGTCAACACAATGATATCACAAAACACTTAGTGAATAATGACTGCCAATACTAGTCAAGAATCAATTAGAACAGAAGTGAACACATTAAAACAAGGATTTATTTCTATACAAAATTTTGAATCAACCAATCCACTATGAAGGTATTGCTAAACACTAAATTACAAGAAATGTCACAAATCGATGCAGAATTGTGATCAAAAAGGGTAGTCTCGCATGATTCTAAATCGTTAAAACATTTACAAATCCTTCTCAATGATTTATAAATCGCTACAAATTTAGAATCTTTGCAACAGATTATCTACCAAGCTGCTATTTATGATTAATATATAGGGAATATCAACAATCTCATCTCTGCTTTCAAGGATTGCATGTAGTTATATAGATAGGATAGGGCAAGCGCTGAATCAAAAGACAACCGGCCATTTGATTAATGGCATGGAAAGAAACCAAATGTCACACACTTCAAGGTCTTTCAAAGCATGGCATGTGCTTATGGTCTAGATGAAAAGACCAAAATGGTCTAAAAAATCAGAAGTGTATCAGTGTAGGCTACAATGAGGAATCAGAGGCCAAAAGAAAGGGGAGGGGATCCTACAAATTGAGAGCTTATCATTCAACAAGATGTGATCTTTATTGAGACAAAAACATACTAAGAAGCACAAAAATGTACAAGTTATGAGGATGACCTCTTTTCTGAAAATTTCATTTGATATAATGATTCTAGGCCATATATGATAATCCCCCACATTCATGATTATGCTTAAAATGAAAAGAAGCATATAAAAACTGATGCCCAAAATGAGAAGTTTTTTGCACCAATTGATCATTCAGAAGATATTGAAATTTCACAAGAAGTACATCCAACAAAATCTATTTCCTAGGAACACTTTTGCTTTAGGGGAGGAGGTAGCCTTTCTAGATGTGACTGCTAAAACATTGCAGGAAGCCAAAGGTGACGAGAATTAGACTCACACTAGAAGACCCAATGTGAAAAGCAAAGGGGCCATTTACGAACTTATTGCTAGGGTAATGAATAAATGTGATCCCCAATCATAAAGGAAGCTGAAAGAAAAGATGAATGGGTACAGGCAATGAAGAGTGGAACTCATTAATAAAATTTAAAAAATTGGAGCTGTTACCTTACCCACACAGAAGAACATTGTCAAGTGCAAATGCTTCTACCAGACATAACTCATCACTGATGAATCTGCATAAAGAAATAAACCACATTTGATAGCCGAGGGGATTCACACAGAAGAAAGGGATTGACTATTGCAAGACTTACACACTTGTGGCCAAGATAGAGTTGATTCTCATTGTTCTTGCCATAACTGCTAAACTTGGATAGGAGGTACATCAAATGGATGTCAAACATGCATTTCTAAGTGGGGAATTTGAAAAAGAAATGTGTATGTTACAACCACAAGGGTTTGTGCAACATGATGAAGAAGCTTTTTTGTAGGCTTTAGAAGTCTTTGTGTGGATCGAAGCAGGTTACATGCATGGTATAACAAGATTGAAACTTTCTCTCTCTACAAGCTTCAAAAACTGTGAATCAGATCATAATGTGGATGTTACGCATGTAGATGGCCATATTTTCATTGTGATTATCAAGAGGTACCTCCCTAAAACATGACCTTAAGGATCAATTCAATAATGCATTTCTGATGATAGATTTTTTTTCTTTCCCAACCCTAATATGCATTGGAGTTACTAAGTAAATTCAACATGGACCAGAATAAACCTTGTTCTGCCACAAACCAGTCTCAGGTTAAGCTAGCAGTACAATGTTGGGAATCTTCTTTAACTTAGGCATAAGGTTTTATCCTTTGAAGTTAAAATGGTATGCACATTCATGTAGGACCCTAAAAAGAGTCACTAGGAAGCTACTAAGAGGATATTCAAATATATTCAAGGCATTACTCATATGGAGATTACGTAATCACAAGAAGCTGAGGGTCATATGGTTGGATATTCATATGAAAACTATGGAAGAGATGTAGATCAGAAGCAGTGCAATTCAAAATAAATTTTTCATTTGGGGTCAGGACACATCACTAGGGCGTGCAAGAAACAGAAAGACATTGTTTCATCCACCACTGAGCCAAAAGATAGAGAAACAGTAAATGCAACATAGAGAATTCATGCTTAAGGAGTTTTTGATGGAACTTAGATTTCCGCATGACCTATCAACCTTTCTACATACTAACAATAAGAGGCCATATTTGATATTTGTTGTTCAGAATCCTGTAGAGATATAGTTGACCAAACATATTGAGGTCTATATTCCTTAATCAGGCACTGCACTCATAATGGAGTTATACAACTGAGATTTGTGCAGAAAAAGTTGCAAACTGCAGACAACTTCTGGTAAGGGCAAAAATTGTAGAGATGCTGGAATCTTGGGTGTTTCATGTTCTACATTGCATGGGTGTATTCTGTCTCTTAATTAAAATATTGCACTCAACACCAAACAAAAGGTTAGGATTTAGATATTGTTCAAAAGCATACATTATTTTAATTGGAAAATATAAATCTGATGGATGGTAAGTTGTAAGAACATATTGGAAGAGAATAGAAACAAACCACAAATTTTGGAATATTATATGAAAGGCTTGAAATATTGAAAGGATTCTTCTAAAACATAAAACTAAAATGCTAAGAATCTAATCAACTAAAAAGTCTTGAGTGTAGTAGGCATTTATGTGAACCAAAACAATTGACTTAATTTATTCTATTTGCAATAAACAATTGCGAAATTTTGATGTTTTAACTATCTTTTACTTGAGTTGCATTTTTTACCATCTTCACCATCTTTGCTGCATTTCTTTATACATCTGCCGTTCTTGTCAAATTTTCTTTATGGCTTTGCCACTTGAAAAGTGCAACACTTAAACTTCAATTCATGTCATTTTAAGTACTAGCACGTTTTTTCAATATGTTTGTCACTTTAAGTCACGCTTTGTGCTAGCCTTGCCAATCAAAAAGTGCAATTGTCTTTTATGCTTTTAAGTTGTCTCTATTGGTTGTGTTTTCCTAATTCATTTGCCAATCTTGTAGCATTTTCTCCTAGCTATACCACTATAAATGTGTGACATGAATGCTATTTTGTCTTAAGTTTTATATTTATCAAAGTTTGCTCTTGTCTCTGCCACCCTTGGCACTGTTTTAGACTCAGTTTGCCACATTTCTTGGAACTTTAGACTAGTCTAACCCTTCTAATTGTGCACCACTTAAGTGCCGCTTTGCCTTTAACTGAATGGCATGCTTTTGTTGCAGCATAGCAACCTTGATATTAGCATTGCCATCTGTGGCTTTCACTTAAGTTGGATGCATTTCTTCCTTGGAGCACTTTTGCAACACCTTTGCAACCATTCTCGGAAATTTGGACTGGCTTTGACAAGGCAAAGTTGCATTATGTCTCATAATCTACACTTAAATCCTTTGTATTGGTGGAACTTACACTTGCCCTCACCACCTTTTGACCCTTGCTACGGTTTTGGACGAGGTTTGCCACATCGGGTGCTCTTTCCCTATGGTATTGCCACTCAAATTCTACACTAATACTAAGATTTGTCTCTACTTAACCTTATGTCAATGTGTCATTTGAATGTAGTCTTGGAGGAGTTTTCTTAGCCATATGCCGATCTTTAATAATTTTAGGCCGAAGCCTTTGCCATTTCCTTCTCTTTCTTCTCACTACCTGTTCCTCCATTCGTCATGAAGAACTTCATTTTTTTCTTGGCATAGTGCAACCTCAAACAATCTAAGAGTTGTTAGTTG
This sequence comes from Sequoia sempervirens, assembly GCA_007258455.2. Taxonomy (NCBI): domain Eukaryota; kingdom Viridiplantae; phylum Streptophyta; class Pinopsida; order Cupressales; family Cupressaceae; genus Sequoia; species Sequoia sempervirens. Next base: position 140,966 of record VDFB02007001.1, on the reverse strand, counting down.
AAAACTAGACCATGACCAGACATCTTTGCAACTTGATTAGAGAAGAACTCAAATGACATTAATAACAGAACAAGAATGACCTAATCTAAGACTACCAACATGACCATAGGCAAAGTTTTGTTGGGGTACCAACACATTGCATCATGTAAATCTCAACAAGAAGCTCACAAAACTAGTTTTTCTCCCACTACCAATATTGCTTTGGCCTCAAACATTTGAGGGTTCTACATGACATCAACTATTGTCTAAGATTGTCCTACCTAGCCCCCTTAGCTCTAGACTCACCTTGGTGAGCATTCTCTAACTTGACATTGGTAATCGTATTGCAATCGATGATATTTTTGTTAACTCTTATATGACTACGTATTGAACAAGATTCTTCCTCTACAAGAAGAAATGGAGGTAATTTCTTCCAACGACAGAAAATTATTTGGGAGAGGAAGAAAAGAGCTTACGAGATGAAGTTCTTAACTTGCAACAAAAAGTTCAAATGGTTTACATGCACAAGAATGAGCTTGCATGTTAATCCCAAGATATGACAAAACACATGCATGGTCTCAAAGTGATTCGAAGGAAGGGAGCCCTTGGCATTGCTTGCATATACCCGTTCCCCAAGCTATCTAAGAAGGGCTTCACTGTAGCTGTTTACAGAACCCAAATCAATCCTGGAGTGAAATTCGGCTGGGATGGCCACATTCCCTATAGTAAAGAGGACAAGAGTGCAAAGAAAACTTCTCCAGCCTCTCTACTTATATTGTTCTTCAGGTTGATTAATTGAGAATTTGAGATACCTTCAAGGGAAAAATATCCTCCTTCTGGTAGTTGTACTATTTCTGTGTAGCCTGGATGCTAGAAGGAATAAGATGGAGACCATATAATTGGCTAGTTTCCCTTTTTTGTTTCTTCTTTTGTATGCTAGGTGGCAGCTGTATGTAGATATAGTCTAGCTGCCACTGAATTTTAGGGTTCAGTTGTTTCAGTTTATTGCTTCTCAGTTTTCACACTGCTAAGTCCTTTTGTTTTAAGGGACACTGTTCAAAATGCAACTTTACTATTAGTCCACAGCCATTGGTTTTCAGTACACTGTAGCTCTTGGTTCTAGAATTTTGCTTAAATTTAGCAAAGTTTTGATGGCTGTCTGTAATATCTGGATTATCAGTTGTATGCATTAGTAACAAAACCTTTTTGCATGGGTATGGACCCCAATTTACCCCTCCTTTTAACTATCAAAAAAAGAAAGATGAACACCTAAGAAGCTTCCTATTATTTTGACTGCAAAACTTGTACGCTACATTGCAAGAAATGTCATAGAAGTCCCTGATTTATTGTTCTCAGAATTTGCATTATTGTTTCCAGTACACTACAATGCACTGCAACATTTCTGGATCATTTATAGGATGTTTCCAGATTTTAATTTTTATGCACAAAAAATGTAAAATTAAGTCCGTTTTTTATTCTACATATATTTTTATTTTATTTTATCTGGAAGCTTATGCATTATTTCTGAATTTCACTTCTGCTGGATCCTGGAAAACCAACAATAAAAATGATTTTCTATTGAAACTTAAATATTAATAATTATCCATTGTGAACCAGAACTTAGAAATTGGCTGAAAATGTGATGTTATAAAGGCAACTATTACATGATTCTGGAAAAATCTGAAACTTACAGTAAAATTCTGAAATCAATTGTAACAATGTTACGTTTGCTGAAATTAATAGCTAGTATTTCTTCTCTCTGATATTTAACTGAGGATAAGCTAGAACAGGATCTAAATATCTGAAATCAAAACTAGAATCCAAACATCTTATCTTTTTATTTTTACAACTGAAATCTGAATTTGTTTCAAAAGGATCTCCAATATTTAGACAGTTAACAACTACAACACCAAAATATGAAAAATGAGACCGAAGAAAATCTATTAACAATCCATTTTGCATTTTTAGGTAGTACATAATATTTTGTTTATTAAATTATCATGAGAAGGCATGAATTTCAACCCAAGTTGAGTAACTTCCAAAACTACTAATCCTGATTCGCAGCACAAAGCGCAGGGTGGTGGTGCAGAGAACAACAAAATAAATTAGCTGGTAACATTTTATGTTATGATGAAGATGTAATAGAATACAACATAATGAACCACTACACATTGATGAAGAAAATGAGTTAGCAGAATAATGCTCTTCTATTCACTATGAACGGGGATAATACATATGGTTACAAAAGTTCAAAAAGACAAAACAAAAATTCCTGTGATCAGGTAGACCTGGTCAGACACCCTAGCTGCTTTGTCTAGCTGAGACTACTATGGTCGACCTGAGGACATGGATAAGTTAATAACCATGTGTATATGTGTATCTTCCCGTCTCCTCTACCCTCATATCACATTGTTCCTCAAGGTTGAATACAAGTATATACAAAATTACAAGAAAGAACATTTACAAGCAAGCTCGGTTACAAAACAGTTCCTTTCTGTACATTCAAAAGTTCATCTTCCTTGATGCTGCAACAGTACAACTTCTTTGGCACACACTGATTGTGTGGATGATGATCTAGCTTCTCATGCACAGTAGTATAGAAACCACTCAAGTAGTGCTACAGAGCCGATCAAGGTAGCACCAATTAAGGTGGAACCAACTAGCACTAGATTTCAGCACTGATAAAATTTGTACCAAGTGATACATTGGAAACCTTTAGATCCTATCTCATCCTGCAGAGAACCAATCAAGAGAGTCAATCTAGATAGGATCAATCCTAGGTGAGCCAATTAGAGAGTGTCAGTCTAGAGATAGCAAACTAGAATGACAGCATTCCAAAGAGAGCTAGTCAGAATGGAATCAGGCCAGGCAACCAAGGTGGTGCCACTAAGGGGTGAACCAATAGGAGTGGCGCAAGTTTGGGGATCAACTAGAATGGTGTCAATCTAGGGAGATCCAGTCAGAATAGGGCTAATCCAGATGACTAATTGAGGTGACAACAATCTAGGATGAGCCAATTGGAGTGGCCCAAGTTTGGGCATCAATCTGGGCAACCAATCAAAGTGGCACTGATATGGGGATAACCATCCAAGGGGTCAGGAATCTAGGGAGAACCAATCAGAGAGCACTATTTTGAAGCGGCTAATCAAAGTAGCACCGATCCAGTTGAATCCAATAAAGGAATGTCCTTACAAGAAAAGGTAATCAGAGTGATGTCAATCCAGGTTAAACCAGTAAGAGAGCATCAAGCTGGGTAGATTCATTCAAGATTTGAGTTATCCGGAGTCAATTTACCTAAAGACAGACTATTCTAAGTCTTGTGTCATAGTCTACTGGTGCTGCACTAAGGCAACATACAAATAACTTGATTCGCAAGGTGTACAGAGTTGGGCGCTTCCTATATTTGGCTTTTAGTATGGCAATGTCCAACATTTTCCACTCTTGGGTGCCCACTGTAAGGTGTCCCGAATCACCCATCCTGTGCTCAGATCATTTGTCACCCCTTTAAAAGCAATGGCCCCCACTGCACTTATATTTGAAACAAACTGATCTTGGTACTTGCAATTGTTTTCACTAATCCAAGCTTATCACTACAAAGCACAGAATCAAAGAGATTAGTAGTTTGTTGGCACTGATGGATCATATCCCTAAGGAATGTAGGATGTTGTATCACTAAGAAATGATGCACACTTGCTTGATTGTTCCAATCTTGGAGCTTTGTAAATGTGTTCAATAGTTGTAACAATCATGTTGTGGAATGGCAAGTAGACTTCCTCAAATGCTATTGTTCAGCACTTGCATCCTCCTTCAATGGTGAAGATACAATCTGAAGCTAGTCAAGAGTGTATGATTGCTCACAGAAGCTTTGTGCATAACCTTCTGTGGATGGATGATAATACCAAGGGATGTGTATGACATTCCTGTACTCTACACTAAAAAAGCAGGTATGCACATACCCACTTTAGAACCTAAAGGGATGTGGGTGGACTCTCACATGAGAATAGATTGCAATTCCAAGATTAAAGAATGTTATGTGCTCAAGAACACCTTACACACGAGTGTAGCCAGGAATGTAGATATGTGAGAAAGCCTAATACCAATGTCAATCAAGGTAGGAGATATATGTCATATCCCCTTTCTAATAGATTTAATTTGGACAGAAAATAATTAGCCCATTCCTATATTTCTCGTGGGCTAAGGCAAAATAATAGGGAAACCTTTTATTTAATATTTTAATTGTAATCCCACAAATTTAGGATTTATTATTCCTAGGAGTAATTAAATATTATTATTTTATTGCACAAGAGAGGGCATGGGGTTTTATGAGGTGTCATTTGTAGCTCCCAAAGATAAAATTGAAAGATCTTATGGTGGATATGACCAAATCTATGACAGCTTGTAAGAGGGGAATTATAGCTTGTTTTTAGCTGAAAATCTTGCAACGGTTATGACAGGTGAGCAGCATTTGAAGGAAGTTGCTAGAAATAAAATTATTTTAATTTATTTTCCAAGAGAGCTATGTTCAGAATTAATGAGCTCTATTTATATGGTGAGCTTTGCATACAGAAAGGACTTTTTGATCATATTTTTCTCTCAACTTTCTATATAAGCACTTGTGCTTTTACAATTCCTTGTATGGATGAACGCTCATTGAAGGTAGAGATTAGTGGACGAAAACCCATTGATTTCATAAGGAAATCTTACTCAAAGGTTGCAATGGAGTGTCATGGATTTGTTGGATTTTGTAGCTTTTTACTGTGGTGCAGCTTGTTTTGATTGTTGCAAGTTTTTTGGAAATTTGATATGGAGATTCATTCTCAGTTTTGAAGTGTTGTTTGTATATCATTTTGGTGTCATATTTCAGAGTGCTTGCTGTTCTTTATTCAATAGAATATCAGCTTTGGATGTTTCATATGTTCATCTTTCAATTGGAGCAAATTCGGTGTCATTATTGTGTAGTTTTTTGCAGTTTTCTTGTGAAAATTATAAAAATTTATTTCCAGATTTTGTTGCTACTGTTGTAACTGTTATATTTGCTGCTGTAGCAGCATATTTTATGTATAAAATATCAGATTTTCAATATAGAAGAAGTTTCCAACTGTTTAGTGCAAAAAATGTCAAAATCAGGTGCATAGTTTGTTTAGAAATTGATAATTTTTGTGAGTATTTCAAAATATTTTAGAAAGTGATCTAATGAAGGTTTGGAATATATTATTTTGTCTCAAATTTGTTGTGTTGATGCATTTTTAATCAATTAGCAAATTATTTACTTTGGGACAGGACATTAAATATAATTTGCGCAATGAGAGTGTGAACTTGCATTACATAACTCTGTTAACTACTAGTATAGATATCTTAAATACATCTATCTAAAAACATCGAGCTATTAATTTTGAATTATTTTATTTACTTATGAGTTATTTTATTTTACTTTACAACTATTTAAGAATTATTTTATTTTATTTACATTGTTTATTTTATTTTCTTTATTTTATTTTAATTTACAACTACTTGAGAATTATTTTATTTATATTGTTGACTTTATTTTCATTTGAAGAATTATTTGTATTTACATAACAGTAATTTAATTTTATTTACTCAATTTTTATTTATTTTACTTTACTCAATTTTATCTTATTTTTTACTTTGAAAAGTATAGTAAAACTAAATATTATATATATTTATATTATTTTTTAAAAGTATAACTTTAGTTAAAGAAATGGCAGGAGCAAGAGCAAAGTGTGAATTTGTGCACAAGGAGGACATTCGTGAGTTTGCTAGTCATTGCAGGGCTTGGGCAGAAAATGTCGAGCACGAAGTCCCATTGGATCACGTCAGATCACAGGCTGCAAACGAAGCTTGGCGGCATCAACCTATGGACAACAGATCTGAAACGGAAGTTAGCAATCAAGGTAACAAATCGTGGAATAGGAGGCCAAGGTATGAGTCTTTCAGACCAAACCAGAATAGGTGGAAGAATCAGATGTTCTAGAATCGTGCAAAACCTAAGTGGGCTAGAAGAACCGTCAACGAACAAGGGTCGAATAACCCTAGAAAGGACGCGAACATTTCCATGAGGGACTCACCAATCCGCAATAGAAGCCCGTTCGGACCTTTCACAGGTGCACGACACTAATCCAATGGCTACCGGCGTAGTGATGATTTGGCTTGGAGGAATGATAAAACTGCAACAGGAAACAGGAAAACAATGATGATTGGGTCAAACAAATTGAGGCCTTCAATTTTGCACCTAGAGCGGTTGGGCTTAATTATTAAATGGTATGGAAGAGATCTGAACTAGGATAGTTTAATTCGCTGGTGGCATGGGCATTGGGGAGAAGAAATGCAATTCAAAGCTTTAGCCAATGGGTATTTCATAGTGATCTGCCCAACACAGGCAATTAAGGATGAAATTGAGAATGGGATCTAGCTAATGGATGGCTGCGGATTTTATATTCGTAGATGGCAAGTCAAGTTGGATCCTTTCCGCCATAATATGGAAAGGATCCAAGATTGGTAGCAACTACTCAATCTTCCTTCCTTTGTAATTTTAGGAATCGGATATTTTGGAGGAAATCGGAAACCAATTAGGTGAATACATATGTGCAGAGGAGAGACTGGGCCAAGACGGCATAAGCACCTATGTCAGGATATGTGTGGAGAATAAACCTCATAGCCCATATTGGAGAGAACTAGAGATAATAATGGATTGGGGAACTTGGCAACAGAAGCTTATGCTGGATTTGAATCCAAAGAACACTCTTGTAAGCACGATTGGGTGGTGTCCCTTGCGAAAAAAGGATGTCTCGTTTGTCAATGAAGCCTTTGAGCACCATCTGGGAGAAAATGAGATGGTTGTTTCTCCAACGGGGGGTATAAATCTAGAAATACAAGTCACAACAGGTGCCTTCGGATTCCAATGGTAAAATGGTGAACCTGAAGGTGCAGGATGTCTCATTTGTCAATGAAGTCTTTGAGCACTATCCAAGAAAAAATTAGGCAAATGAGTCTCCAGAGGGGGGAATAAATCTAGAAACACATGAGCCATTACAGTTGCCTTCGGATTCCAAAGGTAAAATGGTGAATCCAGAGGTGCTGGGGTTGGATGCACCAAATCAGAAAAGTGAACTGGATGCAAAGTTATCCTAGGTCATAAGCCTGATCGGTAACATTATGAAGCTAGATGACCTAAATTCTTTGATTGAGGTAGGGCAGGAATTGGTGGAGTTGGCCAAAGAAGCCAAGGATGGGACTCTTGTGGAAAACACAGAGGCAACCAATTTAGAAGATGATTGGGAGTTGGGTCCAGAATTAGTGGAGGAAGAGGAAGTGCCAGAAGTGGGGGAGGCAATCCCCTTGGCAAACACAAATCAAGTTGTCATGTCCTCTTTCAAAATTGGAATTGAAAAACTTGGGATTCACCAAAAAGTCACAACAAAGACATCTCCAGACTGTGGAGAAAGCAAGAGGAGGGGCAGAATCCCCAACCAGGAAAAACTCAAAATTGATGGGGAAGCTTGTGGGCAAATGAAGATCAAAGAAATGTTGACAGTAGGGAAGGGTGATGCCCTTCCTGAAGCAAGATGAAAATCCTAACATGGAATGTTAGGAGCCTAAATGCTCCTAACAAAAGATGCTTGATCAAACATCATCTGGCAATGTCTCAGGCTGATATTTGTCTCATTCAAGAAACTAAACTCATACAACCAAAGGCAGAGAGTTTTGCTAAAAGTTTGAAGTTTTGGAGGATAGTTGTTGTTTATCTTGATGCTCCGACCGATGGTCTTATGACATTATGGCAACCGCATGGTGTTCTATTGGAAAAGGTTGTAGCAAACAAAAGATGGATTGCTTGTAAGGTAAGAAGCTTGACTTGCGACCTGTGTTTTCTATTAATTAATGTCTACAACCCTAACACCTGTATTCAGAAAAGAGAATTGTGGGGAGATCTAGACCCTATCTGTAACAATCTTGCCTTCAAATTCATATTAATTGGTGGGGACTTTAATGCAATCCTGAACGCGGGCTATAAGAAGGGTGGTGTTGGCAGGAACCTACAGTCACAAAGTGGACTTTGAACACTTTGTGGAAAGAAACACACTGGTTGAAATCCCAATGGGCAACAATCAATACACCTAGTCAAACAGACGTAAGGGCTTTTGTAGCATAGCTGAAAAGCTGGACAAATTCTTTTTTAAAGGCGACCTTAGCAATTTTCTATTCAACTAGGAAAGCAAGATTCTGCCCATATCTGGTTCAAATCATTTCCTGTCAGTCTAGAAATTCTTGGAGAAAATAAGCCACTTAGGTGCCCTTTCAAATTTGAGTGTATTTGGTTCAGAGACCCCCACTTCAAGACTCTCATTGAACAGTGGTGGACAGAGGGTGATTTGAATGATTCCAAAATGTTTAATCTAGTTACAAAATTGAAATCTATCAAATAGCATTTGAAGACCTAGAATAAAGTGAGCTTCAAAAATATATTCGAAGAAAAAAGAAGGATAGATGAAGAATTGAAGGCTTTGAATGAAGAGGTTCTTTGCAAAGGGATGGACAACATCAGATATTCTCAGGAGAAAGAGATACCTTTACAGTTGGGTGATATTCTTGCAAAGGAGGAGATCCTTTGGAGGAAAAAATCGTGTGAGTTATGATTAAATGCAAGGGACAAGAACGCAAAATTCTTTCACAACTCCACTAAAGCAAGAAGAGAAATGAACAGAATAACTAGCATCAAGGCATCATATGGCAATACACTTGACAAAGCAGCAGATATATCCTCGGCTGCTATTAATTTTTTTTCAGGAGTTATTGAAAAAAATTATCCTTGAATGCATCCCAAAACTAGTGACTGATGCTCAAAACAAGATGTTGATGAGTAATTTTACTGAAGCAGGAATCAAATCTGCTTTGTTTAAGCTGCTCCCTGATAAGGCCCCAGGCCCAGATGGTTTCCCGACTGCCTTCTTTCAACACTGTTGGGACATTGTTGGAAGTGATGTGGTGGATGCAATAGAGGATTCCAAGTGCACTGGAAGGGTGTTGAAGGAGACGAACAATACATTCATTGCCTTAATTCCAAAAAAAGAGAAACCAAAGAAATTAGAGTTCAGGCTAATCGCACTTTGCAACACCATACACAAGATTCTTGCCAAAGCATTGGCAAACCGCTTGAAGAAGATTCTCCCTGCCATAATCTTTGATGAGCAAACTGGTTTTGTTCCTGGCAAATCTATCTTTGATGGGGTGATCATTACTCAAGAAGCAATTCATTATGTTTCCAAAACAAGAAAGCAGTCAATGTTGATAAAGGTGGACATTAAGAAAGCATATGATAAATTTAATTGGAGGTTTTTATTCAAGGTTCTAGAGGCTTTCGGCTTCCAATGTGAATGGATCAATTCGATCTTCAATTGGATTGTGTGCCCCAGATATTCAATATTGATTAACGACACCCCAAAGGACTTTTTTGGTGTTTCCAGGGGTCTTAGGCAAGGAGATCCCCTCTCCATTTTTATTCACTATAATGGTAGAGGCCTTAGGCAGGTCAATACACAAAGCAGTTGTGGAAGGCAGGCTTAAAGGGATTTAGATCACTAGAAATATGCCTTCAATCACACATCAACAATTTGCTGATGACACCATGCTATTTGGGGTGGTTGGAGTCTATGAAGCCAAAAGCTTTAAGGAGATCTTGGACAATTATTCCGTGGCTTCTAGACAGGAGGTTAGCATCGAGAAATCTGAATTTTTTTTCTTTTTCACAAATGCAGCAAGAGAAAATCAGATTATGAGAATCTTGGGATTTAGCAAAGAATGTCTACCTAGTAAATACTTGGGGTTGCCTCTAGCTACGGGATTGCAGCCAGGGAAAATATGGGATCCGTTAGTGGCAAAAACGGACAAAAAGCTAACCTCTTAGAAAGGAAAATGGCTCTCATGGGCTAGGAGATTGACAATGATCAAGGCAGTAATAGCTGCCCATCCTATCTATATGATGTCTCCCTTTATCTACGGAAGCCAACAGAAGCGTCAATCAAAGAATGAAAAATTTCTTTTGGCAAGGTAACTCAGCAAAATAAATTTCCTCTAATCAGCTAGGATAAAATATGTAAATCAAGGGCAGCAGATAGTGCAAGTCTAAAAAGCTTGTTATGTCAGAAAATAGCTTTGGGGGCAAAGTTGGCATGGAAGATGTATATGAACCAGGAACTCAAGTGGGTTAAAATAATGCAATCCAAGTATCTTGAGGAAGGAGAAACAAGCATCTTTACCTCAAACATGTTAGATCCCTCACATTGAGACTACATGTTTGGTTATGTATTTTGAATGCAATGTTAGTTGCAAATAATTGCTTTCATGAGATTATGACATTGAGAATGCAATGGTCGTTCTTTTATCGTAACTGTAATGTTTACGAACTCTTTACTTTGAAAGTGAATTTATTGTTCATGTAAAGTTGAATGAGATCATGAGATTAAATTTAAATGCATATTATTTAGCCATTGAGAACGATCTAACCCTAATCCTTATCAGTGAATCTAGGATTGCCGACGCCATGAGAGAAAGGGAAATATCATCAAGGAGAGGACGTGGTTAACAAAGGATCAATTTTATTGTCCACCTCGAGCCGGTGTATGACAAATAACTAAGTCGTAGCTGGGCCTTAAACAATTCAAAGTAAATAATTATTCTATACGTCAATTTAATATATATATATATGTGTGTGTGTGTGTGTGTGTGTGTGTGTGTAACCCTTAAATTATCTTATAGAGATCTCAATTGATTAATAAATAATATAATTAAATATTATAAATATGAAAGTGGAGCGATGCAATGTTAACATTTGAAATATTAATCCTTGGCATCAAATGTTTTCTTCCTTCAAAATTAAATGGTTGTGGAAAGGCATCGGGCCTTGTGGCGGGACTTGGCAACTCACCACCGCGGCTGGAGAAACGCCCAAGAATGGGCAAAGGAAAGGTTTCTTGAACAGTCTGGGGAGTTGGAGTTTTGGGGCAATGGAATTAGACTTTCTTTCATTACCTTTTCTCACCTCGGCATCTCTTTTTTTTTTTCTCAGAGGGGAACGGTCATGCAATTCTTGGGGGGGGGGGAACTTCGTTTCAATCCTGGGTTGCCATTTTGATTTAGATCCTTTTCTGTGATTGCCATACACACCATGCTCACGTATGGAACCTCTCTTTCTCTAATCGTCGAGATTGTACCAGCTTGTTCATTTATCCAGTCCTCTTCTTGAAGACGACAACCTTTGTGTTTCATCTCTTAAGGCGAAGTTTTGTTGAGCCGTGTGGGGAGAAGGGTGTCTGCCTTGTGTAATTACCATTCAGATTAGTGGAGTCGAATTTCCATTCTTCGTCTTTGGTTATTTTCTCATCTGAGAGCGTGGGTCATATCGATTTGTCGACTTGTGGAGAGAAGAGCTTGTTATCAAATTTCAAATTTAATTTCTCAGGCAAGTAACGGATAAAACCTTGCCTGAATTTGGTAATGATGAATTGATCTAGGGTATGTTTTGGTGTGGAAAAAGCTCTAGTTAGAATTAATCAGCTATGGTCGTTTCTATCTTTGTATTCGGAAATAATTTGAAATGCATTTCTTTCTTCCATTTGTTCTTCCTGAAAACTTGTAGTTGCTTGAGTCATAAACTTAGAACTGTGTTCCTCTTGATTGGTAACGTCAAATTGAAACCAAGCTTCTGGTGTTCCATTCTCATTCCTCTTTGGTCTGGTACAAGGCCAACCCTAAAGTTAATCAACAATAAATTTAATTCATGTCTTCCTCTATTGTTTTTGTGAACCTAAAACTGAGATCTTAATCCGTTGTTGTTTTTGTGAACCTAAAACTGAGATCTTAATCCTCTGTTGAGGAACCTGAATGGATATAGTTCTTTCTTCTTTTCTATGCTGTGATCAATCTTGTGTCAGTTTTTGTAGATTGTTGGGTTTATAATCTGAAAAGGGAACTTCACCTGATTAGCTTAATCTGTCGCTAGCCTTGGGATTTTCCATGTTCTCCGAACCTTTGTGAGATATAAAAGTGTCCTTTAAACTCCTCACCATTTTAATCTCTTCTTTTGCACTTAAACTTGTGGTTAAGATACAATTTGGAAATGAGAAGGAATAACCAAACCTTGTAATCTTACTAGAGACCAACATCTGTAGTTGAATTGTAAGATCTGAAAGACCTTTTAATTGAATATGCCGTTTTGTACATCAGAGCTCAATGATAACAACTTTTGTTTTGAGAAGGCAGTTAGTCATAAAGAAGTGTTAGTTGTGGGTTGAGACTCTCATTCTCTCTTCTGTTTATAAATAGATGCCTAATGATATTAACTTAACCTTTAATGAGAGAAAAGATTCTGATTTTGGGTTCAGTTGAACCATTTGAAAATTATCTCAAGAACTTGATCTATCAGGTTAAACCAAATTCTCTTCCCTCTAATTAGAAGTTGGTTTAGTGCATATTATTGATCATCAAGACTATTATGGGATAAACATGAGAGACTTGATAATCCTTTATGTCAATGAATCTCCTTTATTATGTATGAAACTTGATGGATAAGTTATAACCTCAAACTAAGAAGAAATGGTAATTAAACTGCTATTATAAAATTAGAACTTGATCTGAGAATTGTCATGTCGAGCAAGGGTGAGAATGTTGACGGCACAGGAGTGCCAAAGATGTCGACACAATAGTGCCAAAGACATTGGCACAAGAGTGCCAGAGATGTTGGTACAGTAGTGCCAAAGACATCGGCACAGGAGTGCCAGAAATTATTAAAATCCTTGGCCAAGGTATGATGCCAGTTAGGCAATAGTCAACTATCATGATCCAGATATACTTCTGGTCAGAATGATCCCTCTGGGTAGGAGGTGCCTACAGAGGAAGGATCGACCAGCAGTATAGGTTCATGACACCAGGCTCAGAGGCATGATGATAATTTGATCCATGTTGATTACCCTCGTGAAGGGCTGGGTTCTTCAATTGAAGACACTCGGGGACCAGTTGGTCTTGGTTGGGCGATAAAGCCCTTGATGATATTTCTCTTTCCTCAAGTAATGGTGATCAGCATTTCAGCTTAATGATGTCTACATAATGGGTTATTGCCTTTCGCTAATTCAGGTACAAATAAATGCTCATTTGAGTACTTTATTGCTACATTTACTGCTATGTAACTAATGTATTGCTCAAAGCTACTTTGAATGGAAAAGTTAGACAATTATTTTCTTTACTTCGTTATGAATGAAAGTTAGTTAATGATGCCTAGCAGTTACTTTCAGTTCGTTATTTTATGCTTGATGAAACCCTAGTTTGACAGTTATTTAGTTATGTTGGAGGAAACAGTTAGATGTTTCACTTCAACTGAAACTGAAAACTTAGAAGTTAGTTGGAATTTCAATTGTTTTAGTTGAACTCGAATTGGAAAACCTAGTTGCTAACAATTCAGTTGAACTTCAGCTGAAAGTTAGTTGAAAGTTGAATTTTCAAACTGTAAACAGGATAGGTCATTACAAAACACACTTCCAAAAGGCTCAAGGATTTGGAACTTTCTAAGCCATTGCAAAGACCTAATCACAGACTATCTACCTTGGGATGTAAGAGATAGGAGATCTGCCCTTTTCTGGGAAGATTCATGGGATGGTTATCAAAAGTTGGAAAATAGAGGCGACCTTGAGCAAGCCAAATTGATGACAAAACAAGCTTGGGAAGCCATGTAAGAGATTACTTGAACATCTCTGTGGCAAATGGATACTATGACTGCCAATGGAAAATGTAAGATCCTTGGGCCTGAGCAATGAGGTTGTTACTACCTACGAAGAAGCTATAAGCAATTAGACTGTATGTATAAGAGTTGGCAAGGATATGCTGAGGTGGCACGGCTCTCCTTCCGGTAACTACAACGCTCAAGAGGGTTACAGGCTGCTAGTAAAAGACTAGAAAACGAAGGAAACTCCACCCAATGAGTTGTGTTGGAATAAAAACCGTTTACCTAAGGCGGGGATATTCTCCTGGGCAGCAATACAAGGTAGAGTTCTAACTACGGACAAGTTCAAGAAAATGGGTTATTGTGGCCCATCAAGATGTGTCTTATGCAAGCATGAAGAAGAGAGCAGTGATCATTTGTTCCTAAACTGTACATTCACCTCCAAGTGTTGGCAATGGCTTTGTGCTAAGTTGCATTGGCACGCTACTTTCCCAAAAGGATATTCTAAGTATGTTCAAAGGGTGGCCCATTCTCAATAGGAACTCAATGTTTTCGGGTCTTTGGTTAGCAAGCCCATCGCTATTGCTTTGGGAAGTGTGGAAGGAAAGAAACGGGCGTATTTTTCAAGATAAGGGAAAGAATATCCTTCCTTTTTTCAACAAGGTGGAAGCAAGCATAGTGGAGGTGATCAATGCAAAATTTGGGTTGTCTGCTCAAAAGAAGATCAATTTCTCCAAACGGGATGCCAAAATGAGGAAGAATTGGAATGGTCTCAAAATTTTGGCTTTCATTGGGAAGGTGGCTCGAAAACGCAAGAGTAAAGGAAAAATGTGAAATGGTATCCCCCTGAAGTGGGCTGGTATAAGGTTAATTTTGACGGGGTGTCGAGAGGTAATCTTGGAGTCTCGAGGGCTAGTTGCATTATCAAAGATTAGGAAGGGAGAACGGTTGACAAACTGGCAATACTGTTATCCATAGGCACTCATAATGCTGCAAAGATGCAAGCAACATTGCTTGGCATCAAACTCTGTTCTAACTTAAAACTACCAAACGTAGTGGTTGAAGGGGACTCTGCCTTAATCATAAATGCTCTATGTTCTGGCCAAATGATTAACTAGAAATTGGGGGCATTGTTAGAAAAAGCACTGAATTTACTCAAAGGTTTCAATCATTACATGCTAAATCACATATTGAGAGAAGGCAACATCAAGGCGGATGAACTTTCACACAAGGGGGCTGATGGGGTCCATATCAAAGATTCGTCCAAATTTGCACATAGGGGTGCTCGGTTGTATCAACATTTCAGTTTGTTTGGTTTCATTTATACAAGTGTGGGTTCCAATGCCCATATTTTGGCTCATTGCTCACATCATGGTCCTCTGCTTGTCAAATAGGGGTCTCATTAATAGTCCATTGCTATAGCAGGTGCAACGAGAAGCGGACAGCAGTGTAAATTCTGGTAAACTTGCTTTTTGTCTTCCTTTTAAATCTGGTTTTGTTCACAAGTGTTGGACGCATGGGAGTCGGGTTGGGTGTTGTGTATTGTGGTAAACATTCACATGGTGAAAGTCTTTTCTAGGGTAATCAAGCACATGTTTTACAGCTTCTTAAATAATTTGCAATCTTTGGCACATGTGGTTTCTCAACTGATGGGCTGCAAGTTGTAATGTGTGATAATGTTCAGCATTTATTCCCATGTATGTTGAGCTCCCTCGTGGTTGATAAATAGTGTCTTAGCCTTCACTCCTTCGTATGAATTTATAGCACAAGAGAATGGTGATTGCAGACACACCAATGTGCCTCTTTGCCTCGTGTGGCCAAATAGCATTCAGGGGCAAGATTTCAAATCGAAGGTTAAAAGGGTTGCTAAATTTGTAGGAGCCATGGGTTTTGGAAGTGATGAAGTTGGTTTTGGGTGAAAAATATCTAAAATCCAACAAGTGCCACCGGGTAAACTCTGATATTTCTTCGCATTTTGTGGCTAGTCTACTTGATATCCATCTATCAAAAGTAATGGTATAGGATAGGCCATTAGGGTTTTTAATACTAACCTGCTAGTGGGCATCGAGGATGTGGTGGCCATGGCACAACGTGGTGTTGGCATCCTGCGTCCCAATGAGCTCCATTTGCTTCTGGTTTTGGGCCAAAACCCCAAGCGCCACTCTTTCCTCTTGGACGTGCGCGGTATGGAGATGTGGCGACATCGCACTCGGGCGGTCCAAAGTGCAAACTTCCTTAAGCACGTTATGGGTTATGAGCCTTCCGGAGACTCCAAATGGATTCATGATTTCACCGACTTGCTACGATGTGAGTTTTTGCTTCCTCCTTGAAGTCCGGCCTAGTAAATTCATGCTTCTCTGGGACACTAGTATGTCCCCAAGTTTTTGTGACTCAAGATCATGTTTGCAAACCCTTTGGCTCGTAGAAGCATGGCATTATGTTTTATATTAAGGGAAAAATTTTGGTTCTAGTACGGAGTGTCTGCGGCATGGTTCGGTTTGGTAAGCGAAGCTGTGATGTCCGGTTGATAAATGGTTTCCCATTTTGTTGGGTTTTGTTTCGACTCTGCTTGTTGGCATAGTCGAGTCTGGTTTGCTGGTTCGTGGTGGCGATGGTGCCTCGGCTTTGGGCTTTGTATGCAAAATTAGGGAAAAGGGAACTTTGGGCTTTGATGATGTAAATGCTAGGCTCTCGTAGCTTACTAAATAGTCGGGTGGGGAAACAAAGCAAGAATGAAAATGAATGTACTCTTCACTTTTTGAATTAAGAAAATTTCACTATGTATCAAAAAAAAAGTATAACTTTAGTTATAATATGTTTACAAAAACATGTAGTTTTGGTTTATGTTGACTTAGAACACTCTTGATCTTGATAATACTTTGACATGTAAATGCTTGTCAAATTTAAGGTAAAAGGTAAGATTTTTTGTTAACACACTCGACCCCTTGCTGCCACTATAGTTACGTCTCTCAACGTAATGAGTGATATTTAGAAATCCCATATATATTAGTACCAAGCATCACTATGAAGCTTCAAGTGTGTGTGCAAAAAATGTTTTAATGTGTGTTACTTGATGCTAATAGCAGTGCTCAAGTGTAGAGGTAACTTTACTCCAACCATCAAGGTCCCTCCAATTCGAATGTAGTTTCATGGAATGGCCAATTCTTTGTGCAAGGTATTAGAAAGACAACAAGTTGACATGCAGTGGCTGCTTATTCATCAAAACCAAGGATGAAGATCCCAATGTTGTCCACCATTTATGATCTTTGCACCCACAATGGCTACATGTGGTTGGTGTGTGAGACGTACACCTTTCTAAAAGTTGTCGCCATGCAATGCATAGTCAAGAAGCTCGTGTGCTGTCATGATGTTATAGTCACACAGAGCAGCACCAAAAGGCTTAAGCACTTTCCCAAGGTGGTTGTCAGACAAAGACCTACTAGAAGGTTTGTGTAGTTCCTTCAGCACTATTGAAGACCCCACGAATTGAGCCCAGAATACAACTTGAAACACACATAGCATGACGTGGAAGAATCTTTCATGCTCAACTATGGAGAAAATGCAAAACTGTCTCTATCAATGCTGAAGCTGATGTACCTAAAACCAATGTTCCATATTCACATATCCGCCTGAAGAGAAATTATGATAATTTGGCAATCGTTTCCCAAATCTTAGCCACCATAGCCCATTTTCATTAGGAGCTGGAACCAATGCCTTTGGTGTGTTTCTCAAAAATGCCAACTGAATGTATTGGAAAATCAGAAATAAAAAATTTAGCGGCTTAACAGGTGCTTGTGTGTTATGGTTTGTGCACCACATGTCTTCACTGCATGTACTGAAGCAATAATGATTTGTTCGTTCAGGTGCAAATTTTCACACTCTGCATGAAATCATGCTAGTTCTCTATCCTTGGAAATTCACTCTTGCTGCAACTTGTATATGACTCAAATTCTCAATTATTTTCTCCTCAGCATGAATTAAACCATCAAGGATAGGATCAGCGAAATGAACATTTTGTGCTATAAGATCTATTGATTTCTCCATAGAATCAGCTTCTACCATTGAGTGGAGAGCATCTTGCAACTGTTGGTTCTGGCTTTGAAGATGTTGAGTCTCCTTGAGAAAACATTGGTCCTAGGATCACTTCCACTAACTGTCTCATAAAACCATTTCAGGATATATCTTTTCTCTAAGTTTCACATCATTTTCCATGACTTGTTCTTTCCATGCAGGGCAGCAGATTCTTGTAACTTTCTGATTGTGGCACAAATTTCTTCACAACTGATTGCAACAGTTTGGAAAAAATCAAAATGCAAGGGATGAAAGAACATAATTGATATATGATATACAAAAGACATGTAAGGTACTCAGGATATATTTTGTGCCAATCACACAACATCAAAAAGAACTGATAAAATGATGATATACCCATTACCTAAGATACTGCATACAACTCAAACAAAGATAAATCAGGGCTTCCCAAAAAGCCAATCAAAGATGAAAAGTATAGAACAGCTAGCCACCCTCTAATTCTTGTTTATGTCGATCTTGTTTTCCCACATCCAGGACATTGTTTGCAGCTTGCAAGTTAAACATGGCCTTCAAGAATTTGATATTATTGGTATTTTCTAATATTCAGAAAAACTCTTAATCAAATCCAATAGATCTATATAAATGTCTCACAATATTATGCTTACCCCATGAGTTGATATGATTTCTCTCCAAGTATGAGTGACACGAGAGAGGTCGTTGATTGTTGTTCCAATATACACAAAAAACAGGGTTATTGGCTGCACAATTTAGTAAAAGTTTTATCAGAAGCTGCTAAAGAATACTGCCATAAATAAAGATAAACAATCAAGATCTCACAACCATGTTATATTAATCTAACCACAAATACTACAGTCCAACACTACTTCTCAAGGTAGAAAAGCTTCTCTCATTTTGTGTGATGCCCTTTTTACATTCCAGTAGTTTATACATTTTACAGCACTGATAATGACATATCTGTATGTGTTAAGCCTATGACTGCCAGGCATGAACACTCATGTACACACTTATAGAATAGCCTTTTGAGTGTCCTTATGAAAATCCAAATAGTTGGAAGTTAATGATAACAATGTAAAGTCAACAACTTTCATTGAATATACAAAGGCTCATCTCGGTACCAGATGAGCTTGGCATCATCAGAACTATACTATTAGAATCTTAAACTTTAAAGTAATTGTTTTTATATTCCAATCTAGTATATTTCTTAATTCCATCTCGGATCATGGGAAATGTAATGATCAGGATCATCTCTATGATTTGCATGTGTTTTTCTGATGCTAGAATATATCTCTTAGTTTATATGACAATTATAGGCACGCTCATAGCAATAGTCTCATGTATGACTCCACATACAGGCACAGTACTTGGAAAGTATACTAAACATATCATACCAAATATTTCCCTAAGAGTTAACAAACATATTTATTAAACAACAAAGAAGAAAATCCAAAATACAAAAGCCAAGCTTGGTATGAATGTGTTAGGGGAAGATTGCAAACAGAAAAATCCATTTAAAAATGTCAAACACTATTTTTACAATTTATCAAGGAAGATTTGTAGGTTGTGAAAGGCTTATCTATTTGAAATGAAAGCTAAACAGGTGCTCACCAAGCTATTGTTGGCAGCACACCCTTTTGCTATAGAGAGGGATTGAAGCAAATGTGTGTATACACTCTGTGAAGCAAAACATGTTGGGATCCAAGGAGAAGGATCCAGGTCATTGTGTATCTTAATCTTTATCGTGTGTCTTGAAAGAAATGAAGTACACAAAATAGAAAACAAAAGATTGGGATGTAGATCCTTAAAATTCCAACTTGGACATATCCTTTCTTGCTCTTGATCTCAAGGATGATGTACATCCTCCCATGCAATTTCTATTAGAATTACATGACGTAAGTCTTCTTCTTGTTCTTTTGCTGATTTTGATGATTTTGAATATTGAGAACTAAGTATATCCCATGTGGCTCATTTTGGTTTTTAGCCTATTATCTATAAAGGAAAATCTTTAAGTTCATTTTGTTCTTTCTGGCATATATATCCTCATTTAGAAATTCTAACTATTGAAATTACACATTGTAATTCTACATGGCATAGAATAAGTAATGTATTTCGCAGCATTCACCATTTTCATTACTCGCGAATTCTGTCTATAAATTTTGATAATAATATTTTTTATTAATTGGTTATTTCCACTGTCATTCCTCATCTTCAAAGGGTTTGGAGGATCAAGTTTCTATATCATATTCGTTTTGAATTATTTGAAAAAAATTAGCATTTCCAGTTTCATGCAATTTAGATTTTTTGCTATGAGATAGTTTTGCTGGCATGTCGCGTCTATTTTTAAAGATGTTTCCAAACTACATAATTCTGTTTGCTTTAGCTTACTTTTGACACGGCAGTTTTCTTGTGATGTGATTCATATGGGATTATATAATACCATCTATTTTCTTCCAACACTGACTAATGAGGTGGCAAAAGTGAGATCTTGTTTCTAGATGCCTTTCAAATTTGAAGAAGCTCTTTTGAGAGTGTATCTCATAATAGTTAGAATTTTCCAGTTATATGATGTGGTTTATTGACCTTTGAAGTATGAAATAATATTCTCCTCAGGCCCATGAATCAGAGACCAAACAACAATCGATTCTTGGTTGCTATAAAGTCACTAAATTACCTCCTGCACTTTAATATCTTTACCCACAAATTCTAGAATCATTAAGGATGTTATTTCAAATTATTCTGAGAGTTGGAAGTACTGCATGAGGCGTAATTTTCTCTCACTAGGTGGACAACCATCTCATAATCTCCTATTAGAATGGATAGTGTATTGTCAATATTCATTAATCAATTAAACATACTATTCCATATTTGAGATTTGTACATTTTGAAGTTTGTATTAATCAAGGATAACAGCAACCCTCTTGAATGTCCATGTGTTTTTCTTTCTGTACATATGAGACTTGGTGCCAAAGATATTTAACGTGTTCCCTGAAGACATGTCCCAGGCATTTTCTGACACATCCCCATACCAAGGACGTACGGACGCCTTGAAAACATCCCCACTATCCTCAACCAAAATTATTTTGACCCTGACATCTCAAAAATGTCCCAGAAACGTGGGACGGTTGGCCGTCCTTAAGATGGCTAGGGACGTCAATGATGTCCCCTAACCGTCCCAAGAACTCCCAATTGCCCTCTTGCAGTTACACTCAAATTGTTTTTGAAAGGCCCAAAATGAATTAAAAAGAATTTTACTGTTCTTTTATGGGCCCCCACATTACTTTCAACCCTAATGAGAGATTTTGATCTGCAAAACAAGAGATTTTCAAGCTCCTTTATGGTGTATAACAGTCACATGTTGTTAGGGTCAACTTTGCAAGGTTTGAAAGCACCTTTCAGCCATTTCAATTGGCAAAATAGCAGGGTTTTTCAAGATAAAATCAGGCAAAATAATACCTAGGATTTCAAGCTCCATTTGTACCTCTCAAAGTGGTGTTTTACTCCCAAGATGGTGATTTTCTATCACTGGAAATAACAGTGTTGGTTTTGCAGTCATAATATTGCAGGTTTGCAACATATAACGGCAAAGATGTCAATCTTATTGACATAGCCTCCTTTCCAATCTCCACACAAAGTCAGGAACTTCTTGTTGCTTGTGTCAACTGCTACAATCTTGAGACCAGGGAGATAGGCTCATTGATTGCACAAGTTCTTTGCAATCTCAAGGGTAGCAGCATATTTTCTATGTTTTTGTATTTTGTAGATGGAATTTGCAGCCTTTGGGAATTATGTTGCAAATGATATGTATTAAGAATCTATAATGTATATGATGAATGTCTTATCAATGTTATCATATGAATATTTGAAATTTCCCTATATTCTAAAATTTTCCTTATTTTTTTAATAGCCATCCCCTTTGTCATCCCCTAAAATGGCCTCCAAAAATACATCCCCAAAATGCATCTCCTCGTCCCCTATCATCCCCATCCCAGAAACTTGGTGGAACATAGTATTTAATTAGATATTGGAATTGGCAAGCTGAACCTTTGGTTCCTATAGTAAAACAATATCCATGTTATATTAAATAACATATTCCTGAAGATTATCCATTTGTCCTTTCTTTGCATTTCACAATTGTTACAAGGCATAAGCTTCGGAACTGATAGTACTGAGGCAAACATTTATCATTATCAATGACCTTGGTATTTTCTCTTTGAGAAGTACCAATATTTGAAGCTTTGCACTACCATGTTTTTCCCTTCTTATGTTTTCATTCTTTGACGATACGATGTGTGATAACAACCATTTCAGGAGATAGGAACCAAAATTAAAATTTCTTTGCTGCTTCTGGTAGTTGTTCCAATGATAACTGAACTTGACTTTTTTCAAATGTTTGTTTTATGGCATCAATTTTCTCTTATCAATGAGGGCTTTACGGCATCAATATTCCTAGATTAGTTTATCGTAATGACCATTTCTTTGTTCTCTCGGCTTCACAAGGTTATTTATATTTGGATTTATATCTTATCCCTAGGTTTCACCTATTTTGGGTTACCTCCTAAACATGTTACAATAGTGTGATATTTAATTACAATCTTTTTGTATAATGTTGCATCTCAAACTTCATTCGAATTAGTACTTGCACGCCCATGTGGTTAAGAGATATTATTATTTTATTATTATTCTCCTCAATGATTTGGAATATTAGTTGTAGTAGCATTAAAAAAGAAGTTGGAGTATGACAGTGATGGTTACAAATTGATTAGAGTTCATTTTTGTCATTTTCTCATTTTTTGGCACTAGGTGGGGAAGTGGAACATCTTCTTCATTATTTGATGTTCCCACATGTGTAGCAGTGTCAATATTGGAGAGCCAATTTTGAGGGAGTGCCCATGAAGTGGAGTGGTCAAAGATGCTGACTTACATTTACTATTCATGGATGCATTGACTTGTCTATCATGTCCCTGAAATTGTAACACTAAGATATAAAGCATCGAAATGCAAATAAATAAATAAAATACATTATAATTATAATTATCTTAAGATAATATTATAATTATAATTATCAAATATAACAATATAAATATTAAATACAAAATAAATATATACCATATCAATATAAAATATATAAATATAAAGTAATAATATAATAATAATAACTAAAATAAAAATAAAATATATTTAATACATATTGAAAATAGACAAAAAAAAGGGGCCAGCGATCTGTTCATGCCAGCACTAGACTTTAATAAAGCAGACCCTTATATCAAAAGCAAGGAAAACAGACAGATCAGCATGGGCAGCGACTAGGTAATATGAGAAGCAACAAAAGTTAAGAACAGCGATCAAGGAGACTATAATTATCGGACACTATAATGTGCAGAATTTAGTTAATAAAGGCAGCAGATAATATTAGTAAACAGCAATCGGCACCTTAACAAATAGACACGTCCTTATGAAGGGTTGACTGCTCTAAAGGATGCCTCGTTCGGTGAAAGGGCATAAGGAGAATATAAAAGTAGAAAAGGAATGAATAGGGAAGAGGAGGAGAATAGGATTTAAGCACAGATAAATGGAACAGAAAATAAGGATAGAAATAGGAGGAGTGTTTCCTGAGTGTAGCAGCAGATACATTAATATGATATACTTAGATTTGGAAGAAGAAATATGTGGGAAGAAAAGTTGACTCAAGAAGTGATAAATGAAGATAAATGATCAATCAATAAGGGAGGTAATTTGAATATATATATATACAAAGTGATTATAGGAAGATTGAAATCAATTAGGAATAAGTATATATATATATATATATATAAGCAATAATGATGCTTCTAGCAATTATTGAACCTTGTAAGTAATTACGATGCTTTATTATAAGTATGAATAATAGATTCTTATTTGTTTGATCTACATTCTACACTAATGATATCTTCGAAGTGTTAAGAACAAATCGATTAAGAAGAAGAAACATACAGACCAGGAAACAAAAGAGAAACAATCCAGTTCATCACCACAGATTGCTATTATCAGATATATCCTATATTCAGGTGTATTTTCTGCAAATCATTGTTTACACATGTATGCAAATTGCCTATATGATAAATAGAATATTTAATGAATGATTCTTGTGATAGAATATGTGATGTGCTTGATGATTCTTGTGATAGAATATGTGATGTGCTTGATCGTCTGAAACCCATCTTGTAGGATGGGCCTGGGGTGGAGTGGTAGATAGGCTAAGTAAGGGCACTTACGCAGACAGTCAACAAAGCCCACTTATGACCCCCGCTCAATTCCACAAGATGGCAAGTGTTTCCAGGGGGTTGAGACATTGATGGGGAAAGCAGATACAAGCCACCAAGGGGGAGGGCTGTGGTATACACCCTCTTAGGCTTGATATGGAAATGGCTTCGGGCGGACCCATCATGTCCCTTCTCCCAAATCCTTATATGTGTGCATTGTTGATAATCTATGATGTGATGTAATTGTCTCTCATAAGCAATCATATATATATATATATATAGGCATATATTGTTCACATGGTGTTTGCAGGATCCAAACCCAAGATTACATTATTAAAGAGATATTTTAATTGGTAAGACGAATCCTAACCCTAGTTGCTGCAATTTGTGTTCAGTAGGCAAATTCTAGGGCAAATCAGGAAAGGGACATTACATTGTCACATGGGGGCATTAAATTTTTGCCATACCATGGTTCTTGGTTGTTGGTTTCGGGAAATCTACTTGTGGTTTTCCTACTCCACTCCTAGATAAATTGGATGCTTTGAATAGTTGTTTTATGGATTATTTTACAGGTAAACAGATGCTAATGAAATGTTGTCAAACTGAGGAGAGGGCTGTTGTATTGATTTAACACATTGTTTGAATTAATACATTACTAGTCCTCTCTTTGGTGGTAGAGTTTATTTTCTAAAAGGGTTTCTCCACATACATCCGGTGTTGTGTTTGAATCTTATGGTTTGCTGATTTCTTATTTGCTGACTTAAACTTCAACACATTTAATTTATAGTAAATCAAATGATATAATTGGAATTTCAGATTTGCGTACTAACTGAACAAATTTTCATTTGTAGTAGTTTACCCTGTTTTTCAACAAACCAGGCTTCCCTTGTTTTAGTGTTTTTAGTTCTTGGTCACCTTTTTGGCCCATAGGGAAGTATTTTTCCATTCTACTTTTCTATTGTAACTAGTTGTACTTGGTGCTCATGAGCCCTGTTAACCTGAATGGCCATCTGTAGACAGTAATATAATTTTATACTTTCTTTCTTCCTGGAATTGTTAAAATGGGTTCATTGTCTTCTATTATTCCTGTCAGAGAGAAAAAATATTTTACAGTTCAAAAAATCTCAGTTGAAAAGCTATTGTGTTCTGTGTAAAATAGTATTTGTTTCTCAAATGCATGCACAAACTAACTTGACATATTCTTTCTGCCGGGGACTTATTTACTATTATTTCATCTAATTGGTAATTAAATATTGACATCCTTCAAAGTATCTTCATTTTGCTCGACTGCCAACAAAGAAAACTCCATACTTCTCAGTATGATATGATAAGAGCTTAGTTCCTCTTTGAACAGTAAAGATAATTTTCTTAATTTGGTGTTTATTTTACCTTTCACTGCTCCATTTTTTGCACATTGGATAAAGCATTGCCAAGAACAGCTGTTAGTAATTGGTGATTAGGCCTCTCAAAATCTTTATCATGTGTCTATGTGTGATATTGCTTCACCATGTTAGCAAGTTTAGCTTCACAGTCCTTCTGCAAATGTTTTCATTCATGGCATGTTTAGCATTTGAAATTGGATACTCTCATAATCAACTGGTCATGCTTAGTCATGCCCAGTGATTGTCACACAGAATCAGTCTTAGCGTATTTCTGTCATAGCTTGTAATACTTCTTGCAACACTAAGATCAGAAGCTAAAATATATTCTTTTACTGTCACACAGAATCAGTCTTAGAGTATTTCTGTCATAGTTTGTAATACTTCTATCAACACTAAGATTGGAAGCTAAAATATATTCTTTTACTTTATTACTTGTGGGTTTCAAATCTGTGGCCTTCCAAACTTCATTTATTAAATTAAAAATCCTACTCAATTGGGTTAAATTCAACTGTCCAATGCTTCAAGAAGAACCGAGCTCTGTTTGGGAACATGACCCTCCTTTAAAGTCAGTTTCCTAAATTTATTTAGGGGCAAACAATTTTGTAAGATAGCCTCTTGGTCCTACCACTTTACCGATCTTGCCCCTTATGGAGGTCCAATTATCTTATCCAATCTTCTAGTTTGCTGAGGGATGGTCCAATTTCCATGATGATATGTACATGTCTTCTAACTCCTTCAATGATTGGGGCATCAACTTGTGCATGCGAAGCTTTTTTAATGACAACTACTATTATCCCTCAAGGTTCTTGTTTTCTACTATGTTTATTTGATTTTTCTTTTGTTGCAAATATTTTTAAGTTTTTTCTTTTCGCAAAGGCATTTTTCCAACTAATACCTGCTATAAGTAGGTGAAGTAAAAAGGAAGGCCAATCCCTGCATGCAATCAGACAATATGAGATGACACGGAATACTTTTGTATGTAGGATAAATTACTGAAATGTGTATGCATCAAAAACATCTAGCAATTAAACCATTAAAGATTATCAATGACAGGTTAATATTTTACATTTTCAGATAACAGGCAACAACACATGCCCATGTGGCATTTAGTATATTTTCAAATGACAGCATTATTTTTTTGTAAATGCTGCAACTTACTAGTGTTGATCACCATCACACATGCCCAGCAATTAAAACATCATAGATTATACATGACAAATGAATATTTTCCATTTTCAAAAAACATGCCACAACATATGCCCATGTCACATTTAGTATCTTTTAAAAGGACAATGACAAATTTTGGCAAATAGTGCTAACTTGCTAGTTTTAATCACCATCATTGTTGTATTTTGGCATTACAAAAGGAGAATGTGAAGTTCAAAATCTTAAGTATGTATTCTTAAATAAAAACAAAACAAGAGAACAAACAAGTCAGATGACAAATAACAAAATTAAGCATGGCAAAACAGCTCAGTAATTGTGTTAATCTAAGGCAAAAAAACAATAATAATAGACATCATCACTTACCACCATACCCATCCAAGAAGCTAATATGTAGTCTTGAATATTGATAGTTGTTACAGAAAGAAGGTAGTTTACAATGTTGAATGGAACCAGTGGTGCAAGTCGAAGAAGGAAAACAATCTGCAAAAGAAATAAGATCAATATATTTATATCTATTCCTTGGGTTCCACTAGTTATGAGTAAAACATGTAACATAAAATCTTTAAAAACAAAGCAAGTAAAAGAAGATAGGAAAGCAATTGGAAAGACATATTAACCTTTATCTAATAAACTCTTAATACATAAGAGGGCCAAATTTTTTACAAAGTAAGTCAAACCATATAGAAGAAATTAATTGGCTCTAAAATGTATGTGTAACAAAATTCAACATAATTGAACGTAATTTTCTACATGTGTAACTCCTCTCCTATAATAAATGCCATTTGTATAAGCAACCTATTGAATATACACCTAAATACACTTCACAAGTATAGCTTGATTAGAGAAAATTGCCACCTAACGAGCACTATGAGATGCTTCAAAGTTTAAAAAATACTAGCAAAAACTTTCTAGGAAATAAATTGGCAAACCAAAAGATAAAGATTTTTTCAGTTATTTGGTATTTACTTAGTGAAAATTTGGGTTAAGATTATGGTTAGGGTTAGTGAAAAAATAGAAAAAATAACTACAACAATCAAGAAAATAAACCCAAAATATATTTTTGGGTCAAACAATTGCAATTTTTTCACAATTAAATCTGACCAATTAATATGAAAAACCCATGGTTTTTTTTAAAAACGTATGTGCCAGAGCTGAATGCCATTAAATCACAATTGTTTAATGTAATGTCCCTTTCCTAACCTATTCAATAGCTTGGCAGAGTTAGCCTATTCAGTAGTTCTCATAGGCTAATGGGGTTATGGTTAGGGAACTTTGGTGACCGTTTATCCAACATGGTGTGGTTGGGAGTTGTGTATTGCCCTTTTCTGGAGTGTTTTCGGAGTTTTCCCCCATACTTACTATTTTTAGTAAGTCAGTTTTAGGCACCGATTGAGCCAATTGTCATCTTGCTATTTTTAGTAGTGTTGGTGAGAGCATTTGATATAGAAATTTCAATGTTTTTTTGGTTCAGTGCAATTATTTTAAAATAACATAATGTTATTAAAATTATTTAACTTATGTTATTTTAATAAAGTTGCTTTATAAAAGGGGGTCAGGGGAGACATAAGGGAAAATATTTAAAAAGTAAATATTTATGCAACTTAAGTGGAACCTAAGGTTATTAAAACGTGTTTTTTCAAAAAAAGCAACAAAAGGCGCTTTTCCGAAAAAATAGTGAAAAAGCAAAAAAGTGTTTTTTCGAAAAAGCAACAAAAAAGCTATAAAAGAAGGTGTGGGGCTCTCATTTGCTTTAGGCCGGATGATATTTGATATTGCTATTCTCTTTGGAGAAGTTTGCTTCTTGGTTTGTGAGGATGGAAACCCTCATAGGTGTTAGTTTTTATGATCAGATTAAAGAGAAGAAATTTAATTCAAAAATCAGACAATAACACAGCATATACCCTGGGAAAACCCTCCACTTGAGGGAGAAAAACCCAGCAACAATATATCACTTATATATTGAATGTCAACAAGAATTGTCTCCTTTACAATGAGGCCGATATGAAGGCCAATGAGAGGCACCACAATCTAATGCAACACAGTAACAAGATAATGTTATTCGCTGATGATAAAACTCAGCCTTCCACAATGTCGATCTGCACTTGATGATAAACTCGCACTTGAATAATCGAACTTGTAATGAACAAAATGAATGGATGATGAATGAGACACAACCAACGACTATATATACAATATGAAGTAGAGGACGTGACCCTTCAAGGCATCATGTCAGCCTATATAAAAGATCACGACTTCTAAGATAAAGTCGGCCATCAAAAAGGAATGTGTCCATTCAAAAATCGCGTCCACAATATGCATGAGGTTGGCCTCATCAAGAATCGTGCCTCTTCATTAATTCGAGCCTTCATAATAATTAATTATCATTTAATATCAAAGACATGCCTCTTCATTGAATATAATATTACAACTCAAATAGCCGTTTAGGCTACAATTTGAATTGTCTTCAAGAATCGTGCTGTGTTGGAAGTAGCAGCCCGACGCTGCTCGATAACATCAACAATAGGCAACATCCTTCACGATGTTGAAAGACACAGTCTGGAAGATTCTTGGTGTTTTCATTCAGGAAACACAATTGAGCAGATTAGAATTCCTATTGTTCAGATATTATTAAAAATTCATTGAATATCAGTTGGTGATTGTTGGAGCAAGGGTTTGAAGATTATTATTGCTGCTGTTAATGCTTCTTTGGGCTGGCCATACCATTTCCCATGCTGGTCGTACACTTCTGGGAAACACTAAAGACTCTTGTTGCTGGTCGCTAGGGTTTTGGGTGTGGTTCAAAGGTTTTTTGGAGGCGTCTAGACCTGCACACATCAATCTATATTGCTGTTTTGTTATTGCTGCTGTCCTTGATGATTGGTGCCCTTTTTTGACACTCCAGTTTCAAGATTTCCTCACCAGTTCAGTTTTATGTTTGCTGCACTTTCTGGGTATGTTGGATTTGGATAATAGATGATATTTTATGAACTAGGTTGTAATTATTTACATAAAAAATGAGTATATTTGCTGATATAAAAATCTGGAATTTTCGGCTGTGTAATATTGATGTAATATTCAGTTGAGAATTGAAAATATTATTGCAATATCTTCTATTTGCTGCATTATATTGTTGTAACAAACATTGCAAAAAACTCTCAAAACATTCATACAAAACAAAAAAAAAAAAGAGGGTAAAACAGGGCTGCATAGTACATTTAACTTATTTCTGCAACTATGCAGTTCAAACTATAAGCAGAAAGACATGAATTTTGTTTTTTATAGAACATTTTTTCCCCAAGTTCCATGCGGCTGGGTATGGCTGTGCTATATGTGTGTGTGTATATATATATATATATACTCATACTTTGCAAAAAATATATATGTAGAATTTAAAACACAGTTGATATGGATAAAGATAGTTGATGATTCAATGTCAAATGAAATACAAAATACAATTAGAGAGCATCAAAATTATTACTTGGTTCATTTGAACTACAAGCAACTGCAGTGCTACCCACACTAGCTACATCTTGTGTAGGGACCTCCTCACATCTAAAGAGACTATGGAAATCCATCCAACAAATGCATCCACATCAACACACTCAAGGGTTACATGTCAATTCTTCATCACCCCTTGCTTGCAGTCAACTTGCTTATGGGACAGCAGGCACAAGTTGGATTGCACATAGACTACTCTTCTGCTTCTTTTTTTTGTAACCATCTAGTTGCACTTAATTAAGTGGATGGATAAAAGAGTATGTACTCCAATTCCACTCAATCAAAGAACTTGCAAACTATTGAAATTGGAGACAAATTCAATACAATGTTTGTAATTATGAAACATAATGTATAGCTACAAAATAATACTAAGAATATTAAAAACTTAAAAATGCTTACCTACGATAGAACTTTGATTGCAAGAAGTTTCAAGAACTAGAACCTTGCCCATGGAGTTACCACCCTATATGAGCATCATTCTTATACTCATCTTAAAGAGCAGTTAGGCTATGATTCTCTGATGAAATAAAGCTACCCAAATCACCCACAACAATATACTCCGCATCTAGACTTGGGAAGATTCTTCAAAATGCAATCTTGTACTCATTAGCAACTTTTGCATCTCTATATAGTGCCACTCTTTTGGCAAAGAAAGTACTATCATGCTATAAGATTTGGAAGACAATGCAAATGCAAGGAGATGCATGGGTGTGGTCATCATGTTCCAATGATCAACAATGATTCTTTGCACCATTATAAAAATGCTTCTATGGGATCATTCTCCTTGGTTGCTATTATGTGGTTTATTTTTTCAGTCATTAGTCCATGCCATCATATATCCCTCCCAAACATGGCCAATCCATATCAAAAAACCTAATCACTCATGATGGTCTCCATGAAACTCAAGATGTAATCCAAACAAATCCCACCAATCATCATTCACAATCAATGATTTGACCTTTTGAGTCCTCTATGAATTTGCTTCTCTCCACACACTCAAAGGTTGCTAATGACCATGGGACCCATTGCCTCTCATTGCTTCACAAGTCATCTCAAGATGATTGTGTGCAATGTGAATTGAGACTCAGCAACCTAATATGGTACAAAAAATAACATATTAAAGTTTTAAAAAGTAAGTATGTCATAATTGATAATTAAACTTTTATTGCAAACTTAAGGTAATTTAAAAATATTGAAATTTCATAATTACCTTCAACAGCTCCAACTTGGAGGACTTGAAGATGGCTTGTGATATATGATGCTTTGTCATAAACATTTGAATCTCCTCACCATCAATCTATATTTCTTTAACCCACTCTATCTCTATGCCAATTTTTTGCATCACCAAGTTGAAGGAATGGATGGTACATGGTGTCCAAAAACTGTGCATGTTTGTTGCTTCAACCAATAAACTTGTAGCCTAACAATTTTTAGTGTTGTCCATTATGACTTGGACAACATTTTGAACACCCACCATCTTTATCACCACTGGAAAGATTTGGCAATAAAGTTTGCACCCTTCACTTGCCTCTCATAGTCAACCGCTTTCAAAAACATTGCCCCTTTAAGGCACACTGCAATGACAATTAAAAACCAATTTTTACAATCTTTCCATCCATTAAAAATGATGGTTGCTCCTATTTAGGCCCTTTAAGCCTTGATTGATTGTAGTGATTCTCTAGAAGCTGTTTTCCTTTTGCCAATGAAGTGGTGCACAACTTCTCATACCCATTACCTATGTAACCTAAGGATGTTTGACTAATTGTCATCACCGTTTCCTACCAATATGGTAATCACGCTAGGTTGAAAGTAAGCCCATTGGTATAAAAGCAATGTGCAATGTGCTCATCTACAATGCTTTTCACCTTATTCTAAAATTCCTTATCCAATAGGCCTCTTTTGCAAGAAACGATGATCTTCTTGGGAAGACAATATCACTAAGAAAGGATGTCGGGCAGCCACTATTGGAGATGCCCATTGTAGGTGGCTTGCACAATCCTTTTTTCAATGGAGGATGAGATCTTAATTTTTCTCACTTACAATATCAACTTCTTTTGTTGCTTTGATATATGTGAGAATTTGCTCCTTTGACAACTTTTTTTTTGGTCCCAAACAAACTTTGATTTGCAGGCCAATCATAGCATGTAGGTGAAATTTCACTCAACTACACAAGCTCTTATACTTGTTATGGCATTAATTACAATGCCAAAAAACCAACTCTAATAAACTACTCAATCATCATAAAATATTTCCAAAAAGGTGATGTTTGTTAAAATTTGAACGACATATGTGTCCCTAAGTCAACTGAACTAGAACTAGCAG
>VDFB02007001.1:0-108500 GCA_007258455.2 Sequoia sempervirens | reverse complement strand
TATGTATCAAAAAAAAAGTATAACTTTAGTTATAATATGTTTACAAAAACATGTAGTTTTGGTTTATGTTGACTTAGAACACTCTTGATCTTGATAATACTTTGACATGTAAATGCTTGTCAAATTTAAGGTAAAAGGTAAGATTTTTTGTTAACACACTCGACCCCTTGCTGCCACTATAGTTACGTCTCTCAACGTAATGAGTGATATTTAGAAATCCCATATATATTAGTACCAAGCATCACTATGAAGCTTCAAGTGTGTGTGCAAAAAATGTTTTAATGTGTGTTACTTGATGCTAATAGCAGTGCTCAAGTGTAGAGGTAACTTTACTCCAACCATCAAGGTCCCTCCAATTCGAATGTAGTTTCATGGAATGGCCAATTCTTTGTGCAAGGTATTAGAAAGACAACAAGTTGACATGCAGTGGCTGCTTATTCATCAAAACCAAGGATGAAGATCCCAATGTTGTCCACCATTTATGATCTTTGCACCCACAATGGCTACATGTGGTTGGTGTGTGAGACGTACACCTTTCTAAAAGTTGTCGCCATGCAATGCATAGTCAAGAAGCTCGTGTGCTGTCATGATGTTATAGTCACACAGAGCAGCACCAAAAGGCTTAAGCACTTTCCCAAGGTGGTTGTCAGACAAAGACCTACTAGAAGGTTTGTGTAGTTCCTTCAGCACTATTGAAGACCCCACGAATTGAGCCCAGAATACAACTTGAAACACACATAGCATGACGTGGAAGAATCTTTCATGCTCAACTATGGAGAAAATGCAAAACTGTCTCTATCAATGCTGAAGCTGATGTACCTAAAACCAATGTTCCATATTCACATATCCGCCTGAAGAGAAATTATGATAATTTGGCAATCGTTTCCCAAATCTTAGCCACCATAGCCCATTTTCATTAGGAGCTGGAACCAATGCCTTTGGTGTGTTTCTCAAAAATGCCAACTGAATGTATTGGAAAATCAGAAATAAAAAATTTAGCGGCTTAACAGGTGCTTGTGTGTTATGGTTTGTGCACCACATGTCTTCACTGCATGTACTGAAGCAATAATGATTTGTTCGTTCAGGTGCAAATTTTCACACTCTGCATGAAATCATGCTAGTTCTCTATCCTTGGAAATTCACTCTTGCTGCAACTTGTATATGACTCAAATTCTCAATTATTTTCTCCTCAGCATGAATTAAACCATCAAGGATAGGATCAGCGAAATGAACATTTTGTGCTATAAGATCTATTGATTTCTCCATAGAATCAGCTTCTACCATTGAGTGGAGAGCATCTTGCAACTGTTGGTTCTGGCTTTGAAGATGTTGAGTCTCCTTGAGAAAACATTGGTCCTAGGATCACTTCCACTAACTGTCTCATAAAACCATTTCAGGATATATCTTTTCTCTAAGTTTCACATCATTTTCCATGACTTGTTCTTTCCATGCAGGGCAGCAGATTCTTGTAACTTTCTGATTGTGGCACAAATTTCTTCACAACTGATTGCAACAGTTTGGAAAAAATCAAAATGCAAGGGATGAAAGAACATAATTGATATATGATATACAAAAGACATGTAAGGTACTCAGGATATATTTTGTGCCAATCACACAACATCAAAAAGAACTGATAAAATGATGATATACCCATTACCTAAGATACTGCATACAACTCAAACAAAGATAAATCAGGGCTTCCCAAAAAGCCAATCAAAGATGAAAAGTATAGAACAGCTAGCCACCCTCTAATTCTTGTTTATGTCGATCTTGTTTTCCCACATCCAGGACATTGTTTGCAGCTTGCAAGTTAAACATGGCCTTCAAGAATTTGATATTATTGGTATTTTCTAATATTCAGAAAAACTCTTAATCAAATCCAATAGATCTATATAAATGTCTCACAATATTATGCTTACCCCATGAGTTGATATGATTTCTCTCCAAGTATGAGTGACACGAGAGAGGTCGTTGATTGTTGTTCCAATATACACAAAAAACAGGGTTATTGGCTGCACAATTTAGTAAAAGTTTTATCAGAAGCTGCTAAAGAATACTGCCATAAATAAAGATAAACAATCAAGATCTCACAACCATGTTATATTAATCTAACCACAAATACTACAGTCCAACACTACTTCTCAAGGTAGAAAAGCTTCTCTCATTTTGTGTGATGCCCTTTTTACATTCCAGTAGTTTATACATTTTACAGCACTGATAATGACATATCTGTATGTGTTAAGCCTATGACTGCCAGGCATGAACACTCATGTACACACTTATAGAATAGCCTTTTGAGTGTCCTTATGAAAATCCAAATAGTTGGAAGTTAATGATAACAATGTAAAGTCAACAACTTTCATTGAATATACAAAGGCTCATCTCGGTACCAGATGAGCTTGGCATCATCAGAACTATACTATTAGAATCTTAAACTTTAAAGTAATTGTTTTTATATTCCAATCTAGTATATTTCTTAATTCCATCTCGGATCATGGGAAATGTAATGATCAGGATCATCTCTATGATTTGCATGTGTTTTTCTGATGCTAGAATATATCTCTTAGTTTATATGACAATTATAGGCACGCTCATAGCAATAGTCTCATGTATGACTCCACATACAGGCACAGTACTTGGAAAGTATACTAAACATATCATACCAAATATTTCCCTAAGAGTTAACAAACATATTTATTAAACAACAAAGAAGAAAATCCAAAATACAAAAGCCAAGCTTGGTATGAATGTGTTAGGGGAAGATTGCAAACAGAAAAATCCATTTAAAAATGTCAAACACTATTTTTACAATTTATCAAGGAAGATTTGTAGGTTGTGAAAGGCTTATCTATTTGAAATGAAAGCTAAACAGGTGCTCACCAAGCTATTGTTGGCAGCACACCCTTTTGCTATAGAGAGGGATTGAAGCAAATGTGTGTATACACTCTGTGAAGCAAAACATGTTGGGATCCAAGGAGAAGGATCCAGGTCATTGTGTATCTTAATCTTTATCGTGTGTCTTGAAAGAAATGAAGTACACAAAATAGAAAACAAAAGATTGGGATGTAGATCCTTAAAATTCCAACTTGGACATATCCTTTCTTGCTCTTGATCTCAAGGATGATGTACATCCTCCCATGCAATTTCTATTAGAATTACATGACGTAAGTCTTCTTCTTGTTCTTTTGCTGATTTTGATGATTTTGAATATTGAGAACTAAGTATATCCCATGTGGCTCATTTTGGTTTTTAGCCTATTATCTATAAAGGAAAATCTTTAAGTTCATTTTGTTCTTTCTGGCATATATATCCTCATTTAGAAATTCTAACTATTGAAATTACACATTGTAATTCTACATGGCATAGAATAAGTAATGTATTTCGCAGCATTCACCATTTTCATTACTCGCGAATTCTGTCTATAAATTTTGATAATAATATTTTTTATTAATTGGTTATTTCCACTGTCATTCCTCATCTTCAAAGGGTTTGGAGGATCAAGTTTCTATATCATATTCGTTTTGAATTATTTGAAAAAAATTAGCATTTCCAGTTTCATGCAATTTAGATTTTTTGCTATGAGATAGTTTTGCTGGCATGTCGCGTCTATTTTTAAAGATGTTTCCAAACTACATAATTCTGTTTGCTTTAGCTTACTTTTGACACGGCAGTTTTCTTGTGATGTGATTCATATGGGATTATATAATACCATCTATTTTCTTCCAACACTGACTAATGAGGTGGCAAAAGTGAGATCTTGTTTCTAGATGCCTTTCAAATTTGAAGAAGCTCTTTTGAGAGTGTATCTCATAATAGTTAGAATTTTCCAGTTATATGATGTGGTTTATTGACCTTTGAAGTATGAAATAATATTCTCCTCAGGCCCATGAATCAGAGACCAAACAACAATCGATTCTTGGTTGCTATAAAGTCACTAAATTACCTCCTGCACTTTAATATCTTTACCCACAAATTCTAGAATCATTAAGGATGTTATTTCAAATTATTCTGAGAGTTGGAAGTACTGCATGAGGCGTAATTTTCTCTCACTAGGTGGACAACCATCTCATAATCTCCTATTAGAATGGATAGTGTATTGTCAATATTCATTAATCAATTAAACATACTATTCCATATTTGAGATTTGTACATTTTGAAGTTTGTATTAATCAAGGATAACAGCAACCCTCTTGAATGTCCATGTGTTTTTCTTTCTGTACATATGAGACTTGGTGCCAAAGATATTTAACGTGTTCCCTGAAGACATGTCCCAGGCATTTTCTGACACATCCCCATACCAAGGACGTACGGACGCCTTGAAAACATCCCCACTATCCTCAACCAAAATTATTTTGACCCTGACATCTCAAAAATGTCCCAGAAACGTGGGACGGTTGGCCGTCCTTAAGATGGCTAGGGACGTCAATGATGTCCCCTAACCGTCCCAAGAACTCCCAATTGCCCTCTTGCAGTTACACTCAAATTGTTTTTGAAAGGCCCAAAATGAATTAAAAAGAATTTTACTGTTCTTTTATGGGCCCCCACATTACTTTCAACCCTAATGAGAGATTTTGATCTGCAAAACAAGAGATTTTCAAGCTCCTTTATGGTGTATAACAGTCACATGTTGTTAGGGTCAACTTTGCAAGGTTTGAAAGCACCTTTCAGCCATTTCAATTGGCAAAATAGCAGGGTTTTTCAAGATAAAATCAGGCAAAATAATACCTAGGATTTCAAGCTCCATTTGTACCTCTCAAAGTGGTGTTTTACTCCCAAGATGGTGATTTTCTATCACTGGAAATAACAGTGTTGGTTTTGCAGTCATAATATTGCAGGTTTGCAACATATAACGGCAAAGATGTCAATCTTATTGACATAGCCTCCTTTCCAATCTCCACACAAAGTCAGGAACTTCTTGTTGCTTGTGTCAACTGCTACAATCTTGAGACCAGGGAGATAGGCTCATTGATTGCACAAGTTCTTTGCAATCTCAAGGGTAGCAGCATATTTTCTATGTTTTTGTATTTTGTAGATGGAATTTGCAGCCTTTGGGAATTATGTTGCAAATGATATGTATTAAGAATCTATAATGTATATGATGAATGTCTTATCAATGTTATCATATGAATATTTGAAATTTCCCTATATTCTAAAATTTTCCTTATTTTTTTAATAGCCATCCCCTTTGTCATCCCCTAAAATGGCCTCCAAAAATACATCCCCAAAATGCATCTCCTCGTCCCCTATCATCCCCATCCCAGAAACTTGGTGGAACATAGTATTTAATTAGATATTGGAATTGGCAAGCTGAACCTTTGGTTCCTATAGTAAAACAATATCCATGTTATATTAAATAACATATTCCTGAAGATTATCCATTTGTCCTTTCTTTGCATTTCACAATTGTTACAAGGCATAAGCTTCGGAACTGATAGTACTGAGGCAAACATTTATCATTATCAATGACCTTGGTATTTTCTCTTTGAGAAGTACCAATATTTGAAGCTTTGCACTACCATGTTTTTCCCTTCTTATGTTTTCATTCTTTGACGATACGATGTGTGATAACAACCATTTCAGGAGATAGGAACCAAAATTAAAATTTCTTTGCTGCTTCTGGTAGTTGTTCCAATGATAACTGAACTTGACTTTTTTCAAATGTTTGTTTTATGGCATCAATTTTCTCTTATCAATGAGGGCTTTACGGCATCAATATTCCTAGATTAGTTTATCGTAATGACCATTTCTTTGTTCTCTCGGCTTCACAAGGTTATTTATATTTGGATTTATATCTTATCCCTAGGTTTCACCTATTTTGGGTTACCTCCTAAACATGTTACAATAGTGTGATATTTAATTACAATCTTTTTGTATAATGTTGCATCTCAAACTTCATTCGAATTAGTACTTGCACACCCATGTGGTTAAGAGATATTATTATTTTATTATTATTCTCCTCAATGATTTGGAATATTAGTTGTAGTAGCATTAAGAGGGAAGTTGGAGTATGACGGTGATGGTTACAAATTGATTAGAGTTCATTTTTGTCATTTTCTCATTTTTTGGCGCTAGGTGGGGAAGTGGAACATCTTCTTCATTATTTGATGTTCCCACATGTGTAGCAGTGTCAATATTGGAGAGCCAATTTTGAGGAAGTGCCCATGAAGTGGAGTGGTCAAAGATGCTGACTTACATTTACTATTCATGGATGCATTGACTTGTCTATCATGTCCCTGAAATTGTAACACTAAGATATAAAGCATCGAAATGCAAATAAATAAATAAAATACATTATAATTATAATTATCTTAAGATAATATTATAATTATAATTATCAAATATAACAATATAAATATTAAATACAAAATAAATATATACCATATCAATATAAAATATATAAATATAAAGTAATAATATAATAATAATAACTAAAATAAAAATAAAATATATTTAATACATATTGAAAATAGACAAAAAAAAGGGGCCAGCGATCTGTTCATGCCAGCACTAGACTTTAATAAAGCAGACCCTTATATCAAAAGCAAGGAAAACAGACAGATCAGCATGGGCAGCGACTAGGTAATATGAGAAGCAACAAAAGTTAAGAACAGCGATCAAGGAGACTATAATTATCGGACACTATAATGTGCAGAATTTAGTTAATAAAGGCAGCAGATAATATTAGTAAACAGCAATCGGCACCTTAACAAATAGACACGTCCTTATGAAGGGTTGACTGCTCTAAAGGATGCCTCGTTCGGTGAAAGGGCATAAGGAGAATATAAAAGTAGAAAAGGAATGAATAGGGAAGAGGAGGAGAATAGGATTTAAGCACAGATAAATGGAACAGAAAATAAGGATAGAAATAGGAGGAGTGTTTCCTGAGTGTAGCAGCAGATACATTAATATGATATACTTAGATTTGGAAGAAGAAATATGTGGGAAGAAAAGTTGACTCAAGAAGTGATAAATGAAGATAAATGATCAATCAATAAGGGAGGTAATTTGAATATATATATATATATATATACAAAGTTATTATAGGAAGACTGAAATCAATTATATATATATATATATATATACAAAGTGATTATAGGAAGACTGAAATCAATTATATATATATATAAGCAATAATGATGCTTGCAGCAATTATTGAACCTTGTAAGTAATTACGATGCTTTATTATAAGTATGAATAATAGATTCTTATTTGTTTGATCTACACTAATGATATCTTCCAAGTGTTAAGAACAAATCGATTAAGAAGAAGAAACATACAGACCAGGAAACAAAAGAGAAACAATCCAGTTCATCACCACAGATTGCTATTATCAGATATATCCTATATTCAGGTGTATTTTCTGCAAATCATTGTTTACACATGTATGCAAATTGCCTATATGATAAATAGAATATTTAATGAATGATTCTTGTGATAGAATATGTGATGTGCTTGATCGTCTGAAACCCATCTTGTAGGATGGGCCTGGGGTGGAGTGGTAGATAGGCTAAGTAAGGGCACTTACGCAGACAGTCAACAAAGCCCACTTATGACCCCCGCTCAATTCCACAAGATGGCAAGTGTTTCCAGGGGGTTGAGACATTGATGGGGAAAGCAGATACAAGCCACCAAGGGGGAGGGCTGTGGTATACACCCTCTTAGGCTTGATATGGAAATGGCTTCGGGCGGACCCATCATGTCCCTTCTCCCAAATCCTTATATGTGTGCATTGTTGATAATCTATGATGTGATGTAATTGTCTCTCATAAGCAATCATATATATATATATATATAGGCATATATTGTTCACATGGTGTTTGCAGGATCCAAACCCAAGATTACATTATTAAAGAGATATTTTAATTGGTAAGACGAATCCTAACCCTAGTTGCTGCAATTTGTGTTCAGTAGGCAAATTCTAGGGCAAATCAGGAAAGGGACATTACATTGTCACATGGGGGCATTAAATTTTTGCCATACCATGGTTCTTGGTTGTTGGTTTCGGGAAATCTACTTGTGGTTTTCCTACTCCACTCCTAGATAAATTGGATGCTTTGAATAGTTGTTTTATGGATTATTTTACAGGTAAACAGATGCTAATGAAATGTTGTCAAACTGAGGAGAGGGCTGTTGTATTGATTTAACACATTGTTTGAATTAATACATTACTAGTCCTCTCTTTGGTGGTAGAGTTTATTTTCTAAAAGGGTTTCTCCACATACATCCGGTGTTGTGTTTGAATCTTATGGTTTGCTGATTTCTTATTTGCTGACTTAAACTTCAACACATTTAATTTATAGTAAATCAAATGATATAATTGGAATTTCAGATTTGCGTACTAACTGAACAAATTTTCATTTGTAGTAGTTTACCCTGTTTTTCAACAAACCAGGCTTCCCTTGTTTTAGTGTTTTTAGTTCTTGGTCACCTTTTTGGCCCATAGGGAAGTATTTTTCCATTCTACTTTTCTATTGTAACTAGTTGTACTTGGTGCTCATGAGCCCTGTTAACCTGAATGGCCATCTGTAGACAGTAATATAATTTTATACTTTCTTTCTTCCTGGAATTGTTAAAATGGGTTCATTGTCTTCTATTATTCCTGTCAGAGAGAAAAAATATTTTACAGTTCAAAAAATCTCAGTTGAAAAGCTATTGTGTTCTGTGTAAAATAGTATTTGTTTCTCAAATGCATGCACAAACTAACTTGACATATTCTTTCTGCCGGGGACTTATTTACTATTATTTCATCTAATTGGTAATTAAATATTGACATCCTTCAAAGTATCTTCATTTTGCTCGACTGCCAACAAAGAAAACTCCATACTTCTCAGTATGATATGATAAGAGCTTAGTTCCTCTTTGAACAGTAAAGATAATTTTCTTAATTTGGTGTTTATTTTACCTTTCACTGCTCCATTTTTTGCACATTGGATAAAGCATTGCCAAGAACAGCTGTTAGTAATTGGTGATTAGGCCTCTCAAAATCTTTATCATGTGTCTATGTGTGATATTGCTTCACCATGTTAGCAAGTTTAGCTTCACAGTCCTTCTGCAAATGTTTTCATTCATGGCATGTTTAGCATTTGAAATTGGATACTCTCATAATCAACTGGTCATGCTTAGTCATGCCCAGTGATTGTCACACAGAATCAGTCTTAGCGTATTTCTGTCATAGCTTGTAATACTTCTTGCAACACTAAGATCAGAAGCTAAAATATATTCTTTTACTGTCACACAGAATCAGTCTTAGAGTATTTCTGTCATAGTTTGTAATACTTCTATCAACACTAAGATTGGAAGCTAAAATATATTCTTTTACTTTATTACTTGTGGGTTTCAAATCTGTGGCCTTCCAAACTTCATTTATTAAATTAAAAATCCTACTCAATTGGGTTAAATTCAACTGTCCAATGCTTCAAGAAGAACCGAGCTCTGTTTGGGAACATGACCCTCCTTTAAAGTCAGTTTCCTAAATTTATTTAGGGGCAAACAATTTTGTAAGATAGCCTCTTGGTCCTACCACTTTACCGATCTTGCCCCTTATGGAGGTCCAATTATCTTATCCAATCTTCTAGTTTGCTGAGGGATGGTCCAATTTCCATGATGATATGTACATGTCTTCTAACTCCTTCAATGATTGGGGCATCAACTTGTGCATGCGAAGCTTTTTTAATGACAACTACTATTATCCCTCAAGGTTCTTGTTTTCTACTATGTTTATTTGATTTTTCTTTTGTTGCAAATATTTTTAAGTTTTTTCTTTTCGCAAAGGCATTTTTCCAACTAATACCTGCTATAAGTAGGTGAAGTAAAAAGGAAGGCCAATCCCTGCATGCAATCAGACAATATGAGATGACACGGAATACTTTTGTATGTAGGATAAATTACTGAAATGTGTATGCATCAAAAACATCTAGCAATTAAACCATTAAAGATTATCAATGACAGGTTAATATTTTACATTTTCAGATAACAGGCAACAACACATGCCCATGTGGCATTTAGTATATTTTCAAATGACAGCATTATTTTTTTGTAAATGCTGCAACTTACTAGTGTTGATCACCATCACACATGCCCAGCAATTAAAACATCATAGATTATACATGACAAATGAATATTTTCCATTTTCAAAAAACATGCCACAACATATGCCCATGTCACATTTAGTATCTTTTAAAAGGACAATGACAAATTTTGGCAAATAGTGCTAACTTGCTAGTTTTAATCACCATCATTGTTGTATTTTGGCATTACAAAAGGAGAATGTGAAGTTCAAAATCTTAAGTATGTATTCTTAAATAAAAACAAAACAAGAGAACAAACAAGTCAGATGACAAATAACAAAATTAAGCATGGCAAAACAGCTCAGTAATTGTGTTAATCTAAGGCAAAAAAACAATAATAATAGACATCATCACTTACCACCATACCCATCCAAGAAGCTAATATGTAGTCTTGAATATTGATAGTTGTTACAGAAAGAAGGTAGTTTACAATGTTGAATGGAACCAGTGGTGCAAGTCGAAGAAGGAAAACAATCTGCAAAAGAAATAAGATCAATATATTTATATCTATTCCTTGGGTTCCACTAGTTATGAGTAAAACATGTAACATAAAATCTTTAAAAACAAAGCAAGTAAAAGAAGATAGGAAAGCAATTGGAAAGACATATTAACCTTTATCTAATAAACTCTTAATACATAAGAGGGCCAAATTTTTTACAAAGTAAGTCAAACCATATAGAAGAAATTAATTGGCTCTAAAATGTATGTGTAACAAAATTCAACATAATTGAACGTAATTTTCTACATGTGTAACTCCTCTCCTATAATAAATGCCATTTGTATAAGCAACCTATTGAATATACACCTAAATACACTTCACAAGTATAGCTTGATTAGAGAAAATTGCCACCTAACGAGCACTATGAGATGCTTCAAAGTTTAAAAAATACTAGCAAAAACTTTCTAGGAAATAAATTGGCAAACCAAAAGATAAAGATTTTTTCAGTTATTTGGTATTTACTTAGTGAAAATTTGGGTTAAGATTATGGTTAGGGTTAGTGAAAAAATAGAAAAAATAACTACAAAAATCAAGAAAATAAACCCAAAATATATTTTTGGGTCAAACAATTGCAATTTTTTCACAATTAAATCTGACCAATTAATATGAAAAACCCATGGTTTTTTTTAAAAACGTATGTGCCAGAGCTGAATGCCATTAAATCACAATTGTTTAATGTAATGTCCCTTTCCTAACCTATTCAATAGCTTGGCAGAGTTAGCCTATTCAGTAGTTCTCATAGGCTAATGGGGTTATGGTTAGGGAACTTTGGTGACCGTTTATCCAACATGGTGTGGTTGGGAGTTGTGTATTGCCCTTTTCTGGAGTGTTTTCGGAGTTTTCCCCCATACTTACTATTTTTAGTAAGTCAGTTTTAGGCACCGATTGAGCCAATTGTCATCTTGCTATTTTTAGTAGTGTTGGTGAGAGCATTTGATATAGAAATTTCAATGTTTTTTTGGTTCAGTGCAATTATTTTAAAATAACATAATGTTATTAAAATTATTTAACTTATGTTATTTTAATAAAGTTGCTTTATAAAAGGGGGTCAGGGGAGACATAAGGGAAAATATTTAAAAAGTAAATATTTATGCAACTTAAGTGGAACCTAAGGTTATTAAAACGTGTTTTTTCAAAAA
Organism: Sequoia sempervirens; assembly: GCA_007258455.2. NCBI lineage: Eukaryota > Viridiplantae > Streptophyta > Pinopsida > Cupressales > Cupressaceae > Sequoia > Sequoia sempervirens. The sequence continues at coordinate 96,795 of VDFB02007001.1, read as the reverse complement.
AAGCAACAAAAGGCGCTTTTCCGAAAAAATAGTGAAAAAGCAAAAAAGTGTTTTTTCGAAAAAGCAACAAAAAAGCTATAAAAGAAGGTGTGGGGCTCTCATTTGCTTTAGGCCGGATGATATTTGATATTGCTATTCTCTTTGGAGAAGTTTGCTTCTTGGTTTGTGAGGATGGAAACCCTCATAGGTGTTAGTTTTTATGATCAGATTAAAGAGAAGAAATTTAATTCAAAAATCAGACAATAACACAGCATATACCCTGGGAAAACCCTCCACTTGAGGGAGAAAAACCCAGCAACAATATATCACTTATATATTGAATGTCAACAAGAATTGTCTCCTTTACAATGAGGCCGATATGAAGGCCAATGAGAGGCACCACAATCTGATGCAACACAGTAACAAGATAATGTTATTCGCTGATGATAAAACTCAGCCTTCCACAATGTCGATCTGCACTTGATGATAAACTCGCACTTGAATAATCGAACTTGTAATGAACAAAATGAATGGATGATGAATGAGACACAACCAACGACTATATATACAATATGAAGTAGAGGACGTGACCCTTCAAGGCATCATGTCGGCCTATATAAAAGATCACGACTTCTAAGATAAAGTCGGCCATCAAAAAGGAATGTGTCCATTCAAAAATCGCGTCCACAATATGCATGAGGTCGGCCTCATCAAGAATCGTGCCTCTTCATTAATTCGAGCCTTCATAATAATTAATTATCATTTAATATCAAAGACATGCCTCTTCATTGAATATAATATTACAACTCAAATAGCCGTTTAGGCTACAATTTGAATTGTCTTCAAGAATCGTGCTGTGTTGGAAGTAGCAGCCCGACGCTGCTCGATAACATCAACAATAGGCAACATCCTTCACGATGTTGAAAGACACAGTCTGGAAGATTCTTGGTGTTTTCATTCAGGAAACACAATTGAGCAGATTAGAATTCCTATTGTTCAGATATTATTAAAAATTCATTGAATATCAGTTGGTGATTGTTGGAGCAAGGGTTTGAAGATTATTATTGCTGCTGTTAATGCTTCTTTGGGCTGGCCATACCATTTCCCATGCTGGTCGTACACTTCTGGGAAACACTAAAGACTCTTGTTGCTGGTCGCTAGGGTTTTGGGTGTGGTTCAAAGGTTGTTTGGAGGCGTCTAGACCTGCACACATCAATCTATATTGCTGTTTTGTTATTGCTGCTGTCCTTGATGATTGGTGCCCTTTTTTGACACTCCAGTTTGAAGATTTCCTCACCAGTTCAGTTTTATGTTTGCTGCACTTTCTGGGTATGTTGGATTTGGATAATAGATGATATTTTATGAACTAGGTTGTAATTATTTACATAAAAAATGAGTATATTTGCTGATATAAAAATCTGGAATTTTCGGCTGTGTAATATTGATGTAATATTCAGTTGAGAATTGAAAATATTATTGCAATATCTTCTATTTGCTGCATTATATTGTTGTAACAAACATTGCAAAAAACTCTCAAAACATTCATACAAAACAAAAAAAAAAAAGAGGGTAAAACAGGGCTGCATAGTACATTTAACTTATTTCTGCAACTATGCAGTTCAAACTATAAGCAGAAAGACATGAATTTTGTTTTTTATAGAACATTTTTTCCCCAAGTTCCATGCGGCTGGGTATGGCTGTGCTATATGTGTGTGTGTATATATATATATATATACTCATACTTTGCAAAAAATATATATGTAGAATTTAAAACACAGTTGATATGGATAAAGATAGTTGATGATTCAATGTCAAATGAAATACAAAATACAATTAGAGAGCATCAAAATTATTACTTGGTTCATTTGAACTACAAGCAACCGCAGTGCTACCCACACTAGCTACATCTTGTGTAGGGACCTCCTCACATCTAAAGAGACTATGGAAATCCATCCAACAAATGCATCCACATCAACACACTCAAGGGTTACATGTCAATTCTTCATCACCCCTTGCTTGCAGTCAACTTGCTTATGGGACAGCAGGCACAAGTTGGATTGCACATAGACTACTCTTCTGCTTCTTTTTTTTGTAACCATCTAGTTGCACTTAATTAAGTGGATGGATAAAAGAGTATGTACTCCAATTCCACTCAATCAAAGAACTTGCAAACTATTGAAATTGGAGACAAATTCAATACAATGTTTGTAATTATGAAACATAATGTATAGCTACAAAATAATACTAAGAATATTAAAAACTTAAAAATGCTTACCTACGATAGAACTTTGATTGCAAGAAGTTTCAAGAACTAGAACCTTGCCCATGGAGTTACCACCCTATATGAGCATCATTCTTATACTCATCTTAAAGAGCAGTTAGGCTATGATTCTCTGATGAAATAAAGCTACCCAAATCACCCACAACAATATACTCCGCATCTAGACTTGGGAAGATTCTTCAAAATGCAATCTTGTACTCATTAGCAACTTTTGCATCTCTATATAGTGCCACTCTTTTGGCAAAGAAAGTACTATCATGCTATAAGATTTGGAAGACAATGCAAATGCAAGGAGATGCATGGGTGTGGTCATCATGTTCCAATGATCAACAATGATTCTTTGCACCATTATAAAAATGCTTCTATGGGATCATTCTCCTTGGTTGCTATTATGTGGTTTATTTTTTCAGTCATTAGTCCATGCCATCATATATCCCTCCCAAACATGGCCAATCCATATCAAAAAACCTAATCACTCATGATGGTCTCCATGAAACTCAAGATGTAATCCAAACAAATCCCACCAATCATCATTCACAATCAATGATTTGACCTTTTGAGTCCTCTATGAATTTGCTTCTCTCCACACACTCAAAGGTTGCTAATGACCATGGGACCCATTGCCTCTCATTGCTTCACAAGTCATCTCAAGATGATTGTGTGCAATGTGAATTGAGACTCAGCAACCTAATATGGTACAAAAAATAACATATTAAAGTTTTAAAAAGTAAGTATGTCATAATTGATAATTAAACTTTTATTGCAAACTTAAGGTAATTTAAAAATATTGAAATTTCATAATTACCTTCAACAGCTCCAACTTGGAGGACTTGAAGATGGCTTGTGATATATGATGCTTTGTCATAAACATTTGAATCTCCTCACCATCAATCTATATTTCTTTAACCCACTCTATCTCTATGCCAATTTTTTGCATCACCAAGTTGAAGGAATGGATGGTACATGGTGTCCAAAAACTGTGCATGTTTGTTGCTTCAACCAATAAACTTGTAGCCTAACAATTTTTAGTGTTGTCCATTATGACTTGGACAACATTTTGAACACCCACCATCTTTATCACCACTGGAAAGATTTGGCAATAAAGTTTGCACCCTTCACTTGCCTCTCATAGTCAACCGCTTTCAAAAACATTGCCCCTTTAAGGCACACTGCAATGACAATTAAAAACCAATTTTTACAATCTTTCCATCCATTAAAAATGATGGTTGCTCCTATTTAGGCCCTTTAAGCCTTGATTGATTGTAGTGATTCTCTAGAAGCTGTTTTCCTTTTGCCAATGAAGTGGTGCACAACTTCTCATACCCATTACCTATGTAACCTAAGGATGTTTGACTAATTGTCATCACCGTTTCCTACCAATATGGTAATCACGCTAGGTTGAAAGTAAGCCCATTGGTATAAAAGCAATGTGCAATGTGCTCATCTACAATGCTTTTCACCTTATTCTAAAATTCCTTATCCAATAGGCCTCTTTTGCAAGAAACGATGATCTTCTTGGGAAGACAATATCACTAAGAAAGGATGTCGGGCAGCCACTATTGGAGATGCCCATTGTAGGTGGCTTGCACAATCCTTTTTTCAATGGAGGATGAGATCTTAATTTTTCTCACTTACAATATCAACTTCTTTTGTTGCTTTGATATATGTGAGAATTTGCTCCTTTGACAACTTTTTTTTTGGTCCCAAACAAACTTTGATTTGCAGGCCAATCATAGCATGTAGGTGAAATTTCACTCAACTACACAAGCTCTTATACTTGTTATGGCATTAATTACAATGCCAAAAAACCAACTCTAATAAACTACTCAATCATCATAAAATATTTCCAAAAAGGTGATGTTTGTTAAAATTTGAACGACATATGTGTCCCTAAGTCAACTGAACTAGAACTAGCAGCAACCATTCCGTATGGACTTCTATTACAAGGGGAAGGGGGGGGAGAGGGGAATTTTAAATGAAAAGGTAACCCTGGACTATGTTAACTTAAAAAAATAAAACAAAATAAATAACAATACAACCCTACAATACACTTTAAAGTAATAAAAATGATAAAGAACTTTTTAAAAACAATCAAAATGTTTTCTTTTAAAATGGAAGCTTAGGAAAAATCTGAAATAACTTGAAAAAAACTCAAAATAAACTTATCTTTTTGATAAATCTTCTTGTGCAAGTCTGTTTGCTGTAGCACTTAGCGAACACACTTCATGCATTTGCAATCCTTCATCACCGAAAAAAAATCCTAAAAAGCTTGAACAAAAATGGGAAGTTGGAATGATAGTAGATGTTTTTGTGTATTTTGCTTATCAAATGAGGGCTTTTGAAGGACTTTAAGCCAGTTTTGGGTTTTTTAATTCAGCTTTAGGTTGCTCTTACATATTAAAATGCTGTTTTCTAAAATCAATTTTTTGTGCTTTCTGGTGTAGTAGGCAGCAGTTCCATCCCATATTCACTTAGGGCACAAAAAAATCATTCTTAGGTTGCTTTGAATTATTAAAATGTCATTTTTAAAACACTTTTTTTGTGTGTTTGCAAGTCCCTCTAGGTTTGTCCAAGGCACAAGCTGAGACTTAGACCCATTCAGGCCAAGTATGGGTGCCATACCTGGCAATCCCAATAACTTAGCAAAAAAAACCAATAATAATTCTTGTGCATCTCTTTACAAATTTAACATCCTTTATAGATGAGATTATATAAAAGTATCTCTAAATATAGGAATCAAAGGGCACAAATTAAGTTATGAATGAGTAGTAATACACAATGCAAAAAAATAGTACTTGTGATTCTGTGAATGCCATGTATATCGTAAATGTAAATTGTTCAAGTGGAAGATTTAGACTTGAACATCAAGGTGATATGATGCATAGTCATGAATTAGATAATCATCAACCATGTGCCTAGGATCAGTGGTTCCCTCTAATAAGGTAATGCCAAACATGCATATGTACAAAGTTTGAGATAAATACATGTGCACACAAACACAAAAGCATATGCACATGCATGCTTATAGAAGCACCATTGAAAATGAAAAGCAATCAAAAAATTTACCATTTTAAACATTGAGAAAAAGAAATAAATGCTCTAATTGACAAGAAACCCATACTCCAAAGGTTGGTGACAAAAAAAAAACATTTTTAACATAAATATTACTGTTTGTGACCTTTTTAAGCATTCCTGATTGTGACCTGTTTCTACATTTGACATAGATATGTGCAAAAAAATGAAATCTAGTGTGAATACAGATGGACAGAGCTCAACCATAGGACAGAACTTTTAAAGAACTTGCTACAGAAACAATAGAAAATGCAAGCAATATCATCTATGATTCTTCAGCTGTCAAAGCTGAGGTTAAACACTAAGTTACCAAATCAGCCTAAAACCCCAAATTGGCTGTGTTTCTTTGTAGTTTGTCACTTTTTAGCTTGACATTTATATTTCACATTTGAGATTGATTTGAAGGTTTAAACTTTGAAGTTGAACCATGTAGTAACACACTATGCAGTGTGCAATATAAACAATGATTTCAAAATTAACAAGAGAAAACTATATTTCAAAATTAATGGTGTGCATTCTCCTTTACTTTCATCTCACTCTATGCAATTAGGATGGCTTTAAATATAAAAAAAAACATCAGCTATTGCTCTCTCTCTTTTTCTACATTTTTTGGGTTTCGAATATTTTCCTAATACTATCCCAAGAAATTGAAATTATGTTTCTCTTTTAGTTTCCCGAGAAACATATTTGCTTCTGTGAATAAACCTATCATTTCATAAAACAAAATCCACCTATAACATTGTTTTAATATGTCAAAACAAAGTCCTTAATGAAACTTCATAGATAATGACTTAAGTCATTATTGAGATTTCATTGATAATCACTGTAAGGACTTCATATATGCCAAAAAATTAGACAATTCCATTATCTATGAATTTTGAGTGGAAGATAAATGGAGATTATATATTTCTGTCCAGAACTCAATTGGATCCAAGCATTGACTAATTAAACTACTTCTCTCATTCAATCAGCCTCCAGTAAAGTGTCCATTTAAACTTGAAAATATCTGATTGGTTATCCTCGTTAATGGTGGAGAAGAGATATATCATCCTTATTTTCATAAAAAAGAGTGGCTTATAATTTAAATCTTCAAAGTTCTCCTTAAAACACACGAATTGGATGTGCAGTTTGCCAACATTTTTGAATTTTTCAGAAAGTAAAGAATATGCAAGGTCAGCTAGCAAGCCTTTAGCTTATTTGTTTAGAAAACTTTTTAAAATCCTTCAGATTTTTACTTGCAGAAGTTTCATTTGTTGAGGGCAACATCAGACATACATGCTCAAGAAAAAGTTTATTCATGTCAAAAGTCTCACATCACATGGACCACAAAGGAGATCATAATACTAAATTTTCTCCATTATAGAGAACAATGTTTGTTTTCTCTATGCAACAGGATATGTCTTCACAATGAGTGACTTCTATTAGTTTTTACAAAAACTTTTGGCTTGTTCCTAAAATGAAATTTTAGCTGGATGACCCACCCCTCCCTGTTTCCAACTTTAGATTAGCCACTTTCTTATTCCTCCTGTGATAGTAGATAACCTACGTGTACTTTAAATAAGATATAAAATGCAGTTTTGATGACAAGAAAGCAACATACTTTCACTACGTTAAGATATGCTTTTAATTCATTCTATACAGCATTTCCATTAGGCCTATTTGACATGCAATTGAATGTGTTTCATTTAGCATCTAAGACATAGAATACATGTTTGACTCATTTGATTTAAAAGACCTGTTTTTCCAATATGGAAATATATGGGCCATGTTAGTATATGGTTTCATAGTAAATCATTATGTTAGAGTTCAGCAAGTTATTGCTACTGCATTATCATAGGTCTCAACTTTGCTATTTTGTAAATAAATAATAGAAAATTATCAACAACAAAAAAAAGGTTGCTATATCCTGAGGCCTGTGGTTTAATTTTGTTGTATCTTAAAGTTCTTCTGATACCTAAAGCTGTAGTGATTATAACTATAGTCTACCTAGCACTCATTTTTGTACTATAGTTAGAGCCCTTTTTACTGTTATTTAAGACATTTGTTATAGGCAGGTTTGATGAAGATACCAAGCTCTCTTGAACCATCTGAGTTTCATGTATTTTTATGAGTTTTTGCTCCCTTCAGTGACCCGCTTCCTGCACCTCATATTATTATAAATCTAAATATTCCATTACCAAAAGAAATATGATTAAGTCCCGACTCATGCCACACCAATGACCAATCCTGGGGTAAGAGCCTCCCTCAAAGGCTGACTTAGCTGGTGGCGGCTCTCCATCATGAATTGAGCCCTGCTATAGTACGAAATCCCTTAACAGCATCAAATAAGTGTATTTGCGGACACTACCACCAAATCTGCCTTAATCGTAATTGTAAAACTAATATATGGTATGACTGATTGTTTTAGAGTAAACATTAGGCTTGCTCAAGACAATATACACAAAGGATAAAGTGAAAGAATACAAAAGATCAGTTAAAAACAAAAAATGGCTATTTGTCAACAAAAATAAGAGAAAGCTCCAAGAATTCTATAAACATAATCATAGTAGCCAGGAGACGCGTCTCCTGACCCCAGGAACGCGTCTCGGAGACTGGTGCGTGAATCCGAGACTGGTACCGTCTCCTGAAACGTTTCCAAGCAAGTGGAGACTTCGTAAAAGTTTCCTGGCGTCTCCTGCAGTCTCCCGCTCCCAAAATGGCGTCTCCCGTCAAAAAAACATAATTTTTTTAACAATAAAAATTAAATTTTACACTATCGCGGTAGTCAAAGTCGCGATTTCTATTTAGTATGAAAAACATTAAAAACTCAGGTGTAAAACTTTGGTTAAAAGTTAAAAATTCCCTTCATGATTTCATCGCGATTTTATTTTTTATCCATACTCAGCCCTCGCGCATACTCAGCCGTCGCGATTTTTGTGAGGGAGGAGCCGGAACTTCTTGCTCAGAGCCTGCGATTTCTTGTTGCCTGTTGGAGCCGCCACTACCAGACGCTAGACTCCTGAAAATCGTGATTTGCATCTCTACGCCAAGCATTTTAAAATTTATATTTATTGGTTATTATTTTAATTTGTTTAATAGTTTAAAATTTTATATTTATAATTTTACTAATTTAGTATTACAATATAATTTTATTAATTCGGATTTTCTATATTATTATTGTTTGCTATTTTTAATTTTAATTTGTTTAATAGTTTTTAAAATTTTGGATTTATAATTATAATTTTATTAATTTAGTATCACAGTATAATTTTATTAATTCAGATTTTCTATATATTATTAATTTTTATATTAAAAAAAAAATGCCGTCTCCAAGTACCCCCGTCTCCTATTTTCAAAAAAACACCGTACCAGTACCGGTACCAGTCTCCCGTACCAGTACCAGTACCAGTCTCGCGGCAACTATGAACATAATTCTAAGCAATTTTAGAAAAAACAGGAATACTACAATAGACCGTCATATTGATTTAAACAATTGGAATTAATATCTTCAGCAATTGTATCTCCCGTTAAAGGGCTAATTGCTAAAAAAGTGGTTCAGGAGAATGATCAATGATTTGAGCATCCAAGCGGTTTCCTTAAACTTAACTTCAATGGTGCATCAAACGGTAATCCTGGCTCACTGAGAGCTGGTGTGGTTATGATGAATGACCAAGGTAACTTTGAGAAAGGTGGTTTGTTTTTATTGGGTATTTGTTCCAACAACAAAGCAGAATGACTAGTTGTAAAGGAGGGTCTCAAACTTGCAAGCAAGATAGGATGGAAGATGCTGATTTTGGAAGGGTACACTCCAGTGATCATTTAAGGCTTGTCTAAAAGGGATAGTCCTAGCTGAAAGGAAAATGTTTTGTTGGATGAAGCTCTTGCTATTTGTGATGGCTTCAAAGATGTTTTTACTCATTGTTTCCAAGAATGTAAAGAGGCGGCAGATTTAATTGCTAATTATCATGTAGACATAGCTCATTTTTCTTGTTTGGTGGCAAATCATGTTTAAGTTTGGGATGGATGGAAAAAGTGCTAGTCTTGGACTTGCCTCCTTAATTCTTATGCTTTTCTGACACAAGTTGTCCTGAGGGCCCATTCCCCATATCCATCAAAAGGTATTTTTGGCTTTTTCTATTTCGTATGGGGAGCCTACCACCCACTTTTTGTCATTATTACAGTTTTTATTAGCTTGAGGTTGCCTTGTGTGTTTGCAGTAAAGTGGCAGTCAGCTTGAGGTTTTATGATGTTGGCGATTGGGATCTTGTTTTACAACCAGCTCTACCTAATGTTTGTCATCATATAGGGTTGTAATGGTTTCCTCTTGGTACTCTGTGTCATTTTTCCATTTCTTGTTTGTGGCTAAGTGTGGGCATTGCAATTGGCTGTAGTAGTTTTCTGTGGGTCCAAATACTTATCGCAAGTAAGGTTCAAAACCTTGTGACCCCTTCCTTCAGAATGTTGTTTTTGACCATAAGTTGAAAGCAATATTAAATTGCTCAACTCTAGGCTCCTTAAGCTTGGTAAAATGCATTCTAGCTCTACTGCGGATTGGTGATTCTGATAGGATTCATAGTAAATCCTCCATCTTCTTCAGCCAATGCTATTCTGCGAAAGCCAACTTCCAAAGATGATGTTCAAATACTAAATAAATAAGTGTCAATGGTCTAACCATAAGTTTATTGAATTACAAGCCTTCCTTCGACTAAGATTTGCATTTTGTTATGCAAAAGCTTCTAGTTGCCCACTCTGAGGGTACCCTAGATGTTACCAGCACTTTCACTTAACCATAAACCATAGTTGCCGCGAGACTGGTACTGATACTGGTACGGGAGACTGGTACCGGTACTGGTACAGCGTTTTTTTGAAAATAGGAAACGGGGGTACTTGGAGACGGCATTTTTTTTTTAATATAAAAATTAATAATATATAGAAAATCTGAATTAATAAAATTATACTATGATACTAAATTAATAAAATTATAATTATAAATCTAAAATTTTAAAAACTATTAAACAAATTAAAATTAAAAATAGCAAACAATAATAATATAGAAAATCTGAATTAATAAAATTATATTGTAATACTAAATTAATAAAATTATAAATATAAAATTTTAAACTATTAAACAAATTAAAATAATAACCAATAAATATAAATTTTAAAATGCTTGGTGTAGAGATGCAAATCACGATTTTCAGGAGTCTAGCGTCTGGTAGTGGCGGCTCCAACAGGCAACAAGAAATCGCAGGCTCTGAGCAAGAAGTTCCGGCTCCTCCCTCACAAAAATCGCGACGGCTGAGTATGCGCGAGGGCTGAGTATGGATAAAAAATAAAATCGGGAATGAAGGGCTTTTAACCAAAGTTTTACACCTGAGTTTTTAATGTTTTTCATACTAAATAGAAATCGCGACTTTGACTACCGCGATAGTGTAAAATTTAATTTTTATTGTTAAAAAAATTATGTTTTTTTGACGGGAGACGCCATTTTGGGAGCGGGAGACTGCAGGAGACGCCAGGAAACTTTTACGAAGTCTCCACTTGCTTGGAAACGTTTCAGGAAACAGTACCAGTCTCAGATTCGCGCACCAGTCTCCGAGACGCGTTCCTGGGGTCAGGAGACGCGTTTCCCGGCTACTATGCCATAAACGGTGGATGGTGTCCTATATCTGGTTAGTGTAAGGAGGTGATTAATGGTGTGAAGTTTCCACAATTGGCTGATTTCAGCTATCTGACTTCAAAAGGAAAAAACATTTGGGTTGCTTCAATTCCTCCATCAAGTTCATCTCTTGGTGACTTGAGCTACTAGGGTGTATCTTCCCTGCCATGGTCTTTGTTTTGTTGGTGTTTTCTCTTCTAGGTGGCCTTCTTCTGCACATATTTTTTGGTTATTTGGTCTATTGTAGGGCTTCAGCCTCTTTCTTTACTGGTATTTTTGTTCTTGGGCTCTATCCCCTTTTTTGCTCAATCATTATGTATTTTGTTCACTTATGCTTTGGGTGAGGGCCACACTAGAATCCCTCCATAAATTATTGACATCCACTATTGCAAAATTAAATAAATATTTTTTCCACAAATGACATTAAGGTCACCAAGCTGAAATTCTTAAGATTGTACTATCTTTGCCCCACATGATGCATAATGGAAAATGTTGATAGAACTAAAATTGCAGTAATCAGATCTAAAAGTCTTTACACCATAATTTCTTTCAATAATTAACCCAGGGATCCTAGAGCTCCTAGGTTGATCACCTCCTCCTTCTAGCCTATCTAGGAGACTAGAAGCTGTAATGGCCCTTGGATAGTACTACTTCACACATAGATATGGATAGACCTATGAGACAATGTTTCTCACAACTTCTGCCCATCATATTCCCCCTCAACAGCACAGTTCTGCTTCTTGGTAGTATGGTTTTCCTACTCGACAATGTAGATCTACTCCTCTCCGGCCTCCCCCCAATCACAGGAATAAACAAATATTACAAGCTTCTTCACTACTATGGGAGTTAGTTTGGCCTTGGGTGTTGAGTTTGATTCTAGAGGGAGAACCTTGCTTCCTCTTAGAAACTCCAACTTTGCCCTCCCAGCCTTAGGCACTTTGAAATGAGCATTGTTTTTCTTGTGTCAATCCTTTCACAATGATCAACAATGGCATCAGTGACTCCTCCATTTCAAGCCTAGACCACATGTGTTGGTGGTCCCCAGTAATATTGTATTTTTGTTTTTGGTTCTTCCCCTTTATGGACCTCTCTGGGTTTCTCTTCCTAGAACTTTCTATTGTAATCTAATGTACTCTGGAGTCCTATTAATCTACTTTTAATCATGGACATTAATATGATTTTTTCATTCTTTTTCTTTCTAGAGATGGTCACTCATACAAATACTTAGGTGCTGATCTTGAGTGCAAACTAAATTGGAACCTCAGAATAGAATAAATATTTTATTTTCAATTGAAAAGCCCATTACAGGTTAGGAAATCACTGCAGAGATGCTGAACATTGGCATTGGCACAAAGATAATATTATACCCTAGCATCGTGACACCTGCAATCCTCTACAATTGTGAATTTTGGGTTCGAAGAATATCACAAGAAATATGGAACAAAATTATGTAAAATAAATACAATTCATAACTTCAATCTAAGAAGCAATATACCCATCCTCTGCTCTTCATGGAATCTGATATATTTCCCTTAAGTGTGAATCCTTAATACAATATATAAGCTGGATAAGCTAGAACATGATATACTCCCCATGATTCCCCAACAATCATGCTTGCCATGACTACTTCCAGAAATAGGTTCAAAAAAATTTAGGGCATCTAAAACATACGTTACTTTCTCAAATGAAAAAAATAAACCTAAAAATTAAAATGAGAATATTTGGGATGATGAAAAAAATGAATATAAAAGAAAACAATGTTACCATAAAAACAATGTCAACCCCAAACTTGAACATCCATCCTACCCATCTAAGTGGTAAGCTTCATAAAAGAAAATTGATTGTAAAACTAGAACTAATGCACAAGAGCTAAATGGATCTATGTATTGAATAAGGATTTGTTGTCATTGGAAGACCTATTACAGTTTGGATAGTCAGTGCAGAGATGTTTAACTTTGGCATCGGCATAAAAAGAAAGTGTTATTCTGTAGCCTCCTTAACAATTGCAATCATTTAAAGCTAAAAACTTTGAGGTAGAAATGTATCCTAAGACATATGGATCAAAATTGAGTAATCTAAATATAATTCATTATTTGTAACTTCAATATTAGAAGCCATACACATATCCTCTACTGTCCATGGAAGCTGATGTGTTCCCCATTAAATGTGGAGCCTTAAAGTGATACATATTGCACATAAGTTGGATAACCTAGAACATGATTTACTTCCCGTCATTGCCCAACAATTACACTTAAACCTGTCTACTTCTAGAAAGCGGCTGGAAAAAAGACTAAAAATGGCTAAAATTTTAGGGCATATACAACAACGCAACTTTCTTAAATGAAGAAAACCTTAAAATTATAATTGAGAATAAATTTTCTAAGAACCTATGAAGCATTCATAAAATAAAACATAAAAAGAGACTTGTTATTATAAAAACACTGCCAATGCCAAACTTGAACATCTATCAAGTGGGAAGCTTCATAAATGAAAATAAAGAACACAAAACTAAGAACTAATCACATGAGCTACATGATAAAACTGTAAAACTGATAGGCATACAGTCCTGAAATCACCCTGGGAGGAAAAAAAAGAAAAAAAAATTGTTAAGTTGTGTGACTAAAAAGAACAGAAAAAAAAAATTGTTAAGTTGTGTGACTAAAAAGAAACAGAAAAGAAAAAAATTGTTAAGTTGTGAGACTAAAAAGAAACAGAAAATGAAACACATATCTCTAACAACCTCACCATACAATGATATCAATCGTGATTACACGGATATTTGTAATCCTAATCTAGTACACGAATTCTAAAATCAACAAAATCAAACAAGGCTTGTGAATATTATTCGGAACTTTAACATCCATCGAAATAGTTTCCTAAACAAGTTAAACATGTGATTTTAAGGAAATTAGTTTATATGACCAAAGTAAAAATAAAACCTTTTATCTTCTATTTTTGTTAATTATTATTTATTTTACAAGTTCGTCTTACTTTGGGCTTATGTACATAGTTATTAATTACATTCTATTTTGTTTATGAGTCATTATTTTTCTTCCTGAACAAATTTGTCTCTTAGGAGTCTAATGATGAGACCAACAACAAGAAGTCTAAATCCAACCTTGCAGCAACAATTTAGACAAACTGCATTGTCTACTCACCTTGATAGGCCTTACAGACCAATCTAGCCTGAAGAGTATTAAAGTCATCATCTTCATCATCGGAAAAAACAAGGTAAAACTAATTTAAAAGTGCATGAATTCTTTAAAACAGGTAAAGCTACACCACTTGGAACCAAAATGTCAAGTCTAGGGATTAATCAAGAAGCTTAAGCCAAGAATGATTAACAGTATGCTTTGAATCATAGATTTATGGCAAATTTAATTTTATGATCTCCTTTATGAATCATGTACAATCACAACTTAGGGATTAAAATAAGTAATCGAGTGATTTATCAGCAATTATAGTCTTAATTAAACTGTCAGACATATGAAAGGAAAATCTTCCTAAGCCCTCAAACCTGTGCCATATAGTTTCCCAACTGACAGGCATGCTCAACTTCAAGCAACTTCTAAAATTTCTCTTTTTACTTACTGAACGTGGCTACAAACTTATTCTGGACTTCATTATGTGCAATCTACAAAAAAGGAAGATTTGACTGATATATTACCATTAACAAAACAAATTGGTTAAAGACACCTCAAACAAAAACAGCACATGTTACAAGGTCAGTACAGCCATGTAAAACTGATGAAACTCATCAAGAACCTTGCCAGATAGATAAGTTAGTAAAAACTTGCATTTTATGTCCCTGTTTGGCCTAAGGAAACACCTCCAGAACATTCCACCTACAAAAAGGGTAAATAAACCTAGCTTCAAACAAAATTATTTCAAAGAGATTTCACATGCAACCAAACAATAGTAAGTGCACATAAGCAGCTTCTAACAATCAATCAGCCAACAAAACCAGAAAGTATCTTCCCAGATATATACCTGAACCTAGGAAATGAGACAATATAATCAAAAGCATACAAAGACATTCTGATTTCATACAGGCATATTTAAGAATCAAAGGATGTGTAAAGACCTTAAAGCCTGATCTCCGAATGGCTGTATCTATAGCTTGTAATTTTGGATGATCCTTCAACATGTACATCACATGTTCCCTTCCGACCTACAAACAATATCAAGGATAAGAAGACTGGTTTGCACAACACAGGATATTCAACATGAAAATTGATTATTCTTTGAGACAATAAAATATTGTTCACTGCCATGACAGAAAATAGCTTCCAAACCAGGAGATTAGCTACCTACTACTATTTATGGTACCAAGGACACAATTCAAATAGTAAAAATTAATTTTTGATTTGTTATGGAAATCACTAGAACAAGAATAATTATTACAATAACATTAAGTAAAAATTCATAGATACATATATGAAACATTTTGAGGAAAAACTCCAAATTTCTATTAGCACAAATCAGCTACTGACCATTTTACCGATAAGGAATGCTGCTATTGCACCAAGAATAGATCCAACAGAATCTGCAATAAATCCGATAGGCAGCCCAAACAGGTACCCACCTCCTAACTGCAATAAAATTACCATAAAAAAATGGTACGCAATGAGTCCTTCAATATAAGGCCCAAAATATTTTTCAACCAGCAGAAATAACCTCATGCATAAATTTCTCAAGTATCTGGAAAAAAAAGGGTTCTATTCTTCCTAGGTCATGTACACTAGAAATTTGTGTAATCAATCTTCTATCTTGTTGAAAATAGTTTCTAATATCTAGGCACAAAAAATAAATAACAGGGAAAATTCTGCATGCAATTATTCAACCTTCTTCAAACTGCAATTTTGTGCCATAACATGTGAATGTTTATGTTTAAAGAAAACTTAATCCAAACTACGTGTTTGTTTAAGGATCCAGTTTCACAATAGTAAGCAATCTCTAGCCAAAAATATGAATAACTCAAGAAAATTCCACCTTTAATTATTAAATCTTGCTTGACCAGCATTTTTGTGCCATAACATGTGAATGTTTTAAGAGAAATTCATCCAAACTATGCCTACATTTCAGGATCCATTTTTGCTAATATGTTTAAAAAAATGCTCTGTAGCACAGTGGGTTAAATACAAACTTTGATTTGTATTATCAAAGTGACTTGGAATTTTATATAATTTTTCCAATAAAGATTTCATAATAGAACACAATCCATATAAAATGTACTTGGTGTCATGTCCCCAAAATGGTAAGATATAAATGCAAACAAAAAAATAAAATAAATAACAATATAATATAATTTAATATTATTATAATGATTATAATAATATAAATATTATAAACAAATATAAAGAAAACTAATATAAAAATAATAAACATTGATATAAATGTATAAATAGCAGCAATTACATTGGAGCAGCCAAAAGTAATGAATAAGACAAAAAGGGGTGTTGATGTGTGAATAAGACAAAACAAGGGCTAGCGATTCTATTCAAGAAAAGACAGCAGTGATTATGTAGGAATAAAAAGAAAAAGAAAGCCAGCGATTCATTTAGGTAATGGTAAACAATTAGAGGCAGCACTCAAGATAACAATCAATAGTTATCAAGAAAGACATCAATTGGGATGAAGAGTCATGTCTTGTCCCCACCGAATAAATAGGAACATAAATGGAAAATGCTATCTATGAACTAACAACGAAGATTTCCTTAACAAATTTACATTCCATTTATAAAATCCTACCATAAATCATGAAGAACATAAGAATTGATAAGAAGTTATTTTCCCTGTATATCGCAAGAAATGAAAAGGAGAATACAACTCTCCATAAGTCCATGAAAGGTAAGAGTAAATAGCTGAGGTGCATATTCAAGGGATTTTCTTCACCTTTGTATACAAAGTCTAGTTAATTCATGTTCAAAGACCTAGAAATGCTTTGTCCTAATAGCCACAGAGAATACGTGTTACTAAAATGAAGCTAGCCTTTAATCAACTAGAAACAACATAAAGTCTTCAATATAGCACCCTTTGCTGTAAAGGAATCATTATTATAGAAGTCAAATGATCACTAATAGAAAGGAACAAAACATAAATAAGTAAAATGTAAAGGCAGTAGATCTTCTGATCAAGGCAAAAATGTATCGAACATGAGCTATGTACTTACAGTAAGAATAAAAGCTGGAACTCCCAGCACTGTCAATGGGATATAGGACAAAGCCCTGCATATTTTATCAACAAAGTCAAACATTTCAGCACGGAATATTTTTTCTCAAATGAATTTACTAAAATTGCAAAAGTTTATTTTCTGATTGCTTTAAGGCCCTCTAATTATAACAAGACAGTCAAGATGCTGTTTTCACTCATTAACATAGTTAAATCAGATACGAAATCAAACATAATTGTATCAGAATCTTCAATTCTACAACCAAAATCATGAGTTTTTGTTTATATAGCATTAAATAAAATATGAAAGGTCCCTATATTACATAATGCAAATGGACAAAGTAAATAATAAAAGATGAATCCATGGAACAGTTCTTGTATGGCATGTTTTCTCCATGACACTGAATTTGTTCACATTTTTCATTTAAAGATAAACCATGTCCAAGAAAATAAGTAATCTCTAACCATTTTTTATATAAGCTTCAGCCTTTCTGTAATCTGGGATATCTGTGGTTTATAAATTAACTTTTCTAGTTTGATAAGATATTGTTTTGTCAATACCTGATGAAGAGAGCTGTAATAAGTTTGCAACATTTAGGCAATCTACTGTTTTAGACTAGTTGTTCTAGAAGTTAAATTTTTTAATCTTTCATACTGCACAATAACATATTCAATTTTCTCATTATATTTTATTAGTACTCCATTTATAGTCTGTGTGATAGAATTTGAAATCAAAGTCATATGGCTGAGGAGCAATTGTTCCTGTTTTTAACATGGTGTAGGCAAAAGTGGAATAAATGACCTCTTGGCCCCTAAACTCCAAAACTTTGTCAAATGTGGGATAGGCCTCACATAGATGATTAACTGAGTGCTGTTTGGAAAGGTAATAGACCATGGGGTTCAGCTACACTCTGCATCTCAATCCCTCCAAGGAAAATAGATGCTTTGTCCAAGTAGATTGCAAGGTGAAATAGGCAAGGCCAAAATGACTTTGCATGCTAAACCTAAAAAATAGACATCTCCCTCCTTTTGGATAACTTGCCTCACACGCCTCATAAGGTGGGAGAAAGTTTTACATCAAATTATAGAGAGAAGCCACAAATAATAATTGATAACATGCTACTACTCCACATAATTGTAATAAAATATGGATTTTATTAAAATCAAAGGTACTGAAGAAATTTGCCACAAGTCAATGCTACACTAATGATGGTAAAATTATTGTTCAAGTGAATCCTTTTTCATTTGCATGTGTTTGTTGTTTACTCGTTGGGATAGATTTAACGTACTACGAGAGTAAACAGATTAAACTCACAAAACATAGAACATGTACAGAAATCATTCACGAACACATAGTGCACAGAATAAGACATTGCATTTATTCATCAATTATCAACAAGTACAATAGCACAATGTCATCATCATAATAGCATTGTGTCCTGACTACAATAAATCCAAGTACATATAGTCGCTAGCAGTTGTTGAGAAACCAACCGTCGCAATGCTTTGTTATAACTAATACAACTAGTCGAGGACTTAGTTTCCTCAAACATGTAACATAAAGTGTATGAAATATTTACTATCTAACTATAGTTTTATTTAATTACAACCGACTATGGCCGACTACGACTGACTATAGCCAACTATGACCGACTACGACCGACTACAACCGACTATGACCGACTATGGCCGATTATGACCGACTACGGCTGACTATGACCGACTATGACAACGACCAACTATGACCAACTACGACCGACTATAACCAACTACGACTGACTATGACCAGCTATGACCGACTACGACCAGCTATGACCGACCACAACCAACTACATCATTCCCCCCACAAAATGAGTCGTCTTCAAGACAACATTACAACCAAAAATGGGGATTACAATGACAAAATGTACTACTAAGAAGAGGGGGAGTACAAAGACGTCCTTGGTTGAACAGATGATCAGCCACAATCACGCATTCCCTGGCTACCTTCACCATGTGGGTAGCCTCCATTAGTTGGTGTTTAGCTTGGTCCACCTCCGTCCCCTTCACTGCAAGCTGAAAGTCCAAATCTTTCATCTTTTGCTCTGCTTCCCCATCCCATTCATCACTGTTGCCACGCTTTGAAGGTCCTCAACATACTTCTATACTATTCCTAAGGGATCAGACACATCTGACTTAGACATCTCCAGTGTCAACCATTCTGACCCACTGGACTCATCCTCCTCCTCGCCCGATGGGGTGGGCAATGGTGATCCCTAGGCTGCCATGGGAAACTCCTTCTGTGATGGTCCCCCACTCTCCTATATGACTCCTGGTGGCTATGTCTGAACTATTCCTAACTCGGCATCACTTGTCGTCATCAGTGGAGTATCCTGTTCGTACCCTCACCCTCTTTTAACATAGCAGTAAAACTCTATTGCATGTTCGCACTTTTCATCACCATAGGTGTGCATCCCTGATCTAGGCCCTCAGCCAAGGTCTCTGAAGGGCTCGGTGGTGGCAACTTTGGAACCTCAATTGCCAAGCCAACTATGCTCAACCAATTATCAATCTGCGCTACTCCTGGTGCTCCTGGCGGTCCCGCCGATGGTGCTAGTGGTCCAGTCAATGAGACTGGTGGCTCGGCCGATGCAATGGACAACCCTCCTGGCAATGTACTTGGCACCACCACCAATGGTGGTATTGTTGGTGCCGATGCTATCACTGTGACTAGCTCTAATGGTGTGACTGTGGCCAATGGTGTGACTGTCACCGATGGTGTGATTGTCCCCCATGGTGTCACTAGCCCCGATGTTGAGACTAGCACCGATGTTGTGACTGCCACAAATGCTATGACGGGCATCAATGCTGTAACTAGCACCGATGTTGTGAATGGCACCGATGTTGTGACAAACGCCGATGTTGTGACTCCAACCAATGCTGTGACTCCAACCGATGGTGTACCTCCCACTGATGTTGTAACTCCCACTAATGTTGTAACTCCAACAGATGGTGTACCTCCCACTGATAGTGTAACTCCCACCAATGGCGTACCTCCCACCGATGTACCTCAGAATATGATGCAAATGGGAAAGTTGATACCCCTGAGGCATTAGTTCTGTTATCATCCATCCTCGGGATATTAATTTCTTCAAACCAGTCAATCGAGTTCCAAACTCGATTTTTGCAATGCCATAGATGATCTTTTCTTACCTGAAAATATCCTTTGACCGGCTCGTCAATTAGCTCTACATCACATTTAACACATAGGGGTTTGATTCCCATGTCTTCGGCATCTTTGAGGCCTTGCAAAATCACCTCTTTTTCAGCTTTAGTTAACTCCAATTGCAGGCAATGTGCAACTAGGTTCAACTGTTCTTTAGGGGAGATGATCAATTCCCCTACTTCAAAATTTGTATTTAAACAATCGCCATTGAACTGTATTGTCCGTGACTTTGTCTCCTCTGTCAGTCTCTTTTCAGAACAAGAAATGTTTTGCTCTTTAATTTCTATCTCTGACAGAGTCACATAATTACCAGGACCCGTTTCAGGCTTTTCTTTTGCTGGAACAGATGACTTGAGCACAGCCTGCTTCTTTGCAACTTTGAGAATCTGAACTAGTTCTTCTAGATGGTTCTGAAGATATTCCAGTTGAGAGATTTGCACCTTGGTCTTCATCATGGAAGCTACAATATCAAAATTTGCTAAAGACGTCTCTTGAGCAACTGGCATAGTAATCTCATGGGAAGATTTGGGTTTGGAAGTGGATGGCACTTCTTCACCCTTTTCGTTTGATTTCCACCCTTCTTCTTCTTCTTTCTGTGCCTTGAAGTGTTGAGCACGTGTAAACACAAGCGTTGAAACATTTTCATGATTCACCATAGGAGCATACTGACGGTATTCTTCTTCTTCTTGTTGATTTATGGGTCCTTTATCAAAGTATCCCGCTGCGGAGTCGCCATCGAAGTTGTCTGTCTGTGGTAAGACAACATTTGAACTTGGTGTTGGTACAAAACTAGAACTGGGACCAGCTTCAGTGTATCCCATGATTTGGTTCATTCTTAGGTTCTCTGGACATGTGGATCTGGTATGTGCATCAATGTCGTGGAAAGGACAAAATACTGCACTGTGTGCAACTTCAATCATTGGTGTTGATGGAGATGTTGGCAACCATGGCTGAAGATTGTCTTTCTTTGGCTAGTACGGTTGCTGAACTGGAGATCTGATGGAATTTGTTTTCATCAGGATGGAAGTGATCATATTATCCTCCAACTTGATGGCATGTTCTTGCGCACTCTTCAACTCTGTTGCTTTGGCAATCTTCAAGAAGAAGGCTATCTCTGATGGAAGAGCATTTATGAAACAGCTTATCAGAATCTTCGGTGATAGATCGAGTGTAGAAGAAAATATTGTAACAAGATTAAATCTTGCTACAAAATCCCTCATGTGCTCATTGTGCTCCATCTTTGAATTTGTGAGTTGGGCGAACAACATGTGATTGTCTTCAACGGGCTTGAATCACGCCAAAAATTTCTCGCTCATAGTTGCCCAGCTTTTGATACTGCATGGCACCAAGTGCTTGAACCAGTTGGTAGCATTTCCCGCAGGAGTCTCGACAAAGAGATGCACCGTGATGTCTTCATGTGCTACGTGCAAGATGGCGCAAGTCGTTGTGAACACAGAAAAATGTTCCTCCAGGTGTTGAGTTCCATCGCCGTGAAACCAAGGAAAGTGCTTCCTTGACCCTTTAGGTAACTCATGATTTACCTGAAAAGCCAAAGGTCCACTGTTATTACCCCAAGGTAATGGGGGTGGACATCGCCTGTCAGCATTATCGTTGTTATCATCCATTGCTTCTGTATGGATTGTTGGAGTAACAATTAGCACCTTTGGAGTGCGAATTAGTACGAATAGCTATGCACAGTGCATAATGACTGCTCTTCAAATTAGGAGGGGAAGCTCCCTCTTGTGCTGATATGCGTGAAAAATAAAGTATTCTAAATCCTATCTTTTTCGACTTAGCTGGAAGAGGCACAAGGTTAAGGAAACCAAGAACGTTGCAGCTAAGGGTTCTCTCTGGTTTTGCAGATCCTAACTACAACTAAACTAAATGCTTTTAATCTATCCAATCTCCTCAAGAAAACAGAGCATGAGGAAAAGGGAGCAGGAATGTTTTTATACGATAAACTTTACAACAGGATTTCCAAGGAGGAGGGACCCCTATCTGAGGCGTAGGCTGAAATGAAGTTTATTAGGCACGACATCAAATGATAAGCTCAATTACTAGATTTCCAAGCAGGAGGAACCCCTATCTGAGGCGTAGATATGCAACAAGCTTACTAGCAACAACACTTAAACGATAATTCTTCTTTCCAAATTTCCAAGGAGGAGGAACCCCTATCTGAGGCGTAGATTGAAAGAACAACTATTAATCACAACATAAGATAGCAAACTAGGACAGCAAATTGCATTGGCGAGACACGCATACAATAAACGATCAAACTAGCAACTACATTTAACTAAGATGAACAAATACCATAATAATAACATTTAGGCAAGGTGGCATAGCCATTTCTTATCACAATAAAAGCTCGTGAACAGATACAAAACAGCAATATTTTAGGCAAGGTGGCGCAACATATATTACTATCACGTGCAAAAGTTAATTACAAATGAGCAAAGAGCTCTTATTTATAGACATCAAAGGTGTAGGGAACCCTAAAATCACCTTGAGTCAACTACAGTCTTGCAAGCATGCAAGATTTTATTGCTAAACCCTAAATAAAGGAAACTATACAGTTAACTGGAAAACTACCATTGGTTAACCGAAACAAGACTCAACTGAACTGGACATGTGCAACATGCAAGTCCTTAATGAAATAAAATAACTAATCCTAACCAGTGTTCCACGGGGACGCGTCCCCCCCAAAAATCCTTGCGTTTCCTAGAGGGGGACGTCTGAGACTTGGGGACTTGGGGGGGACGTCCCCCCATCCCACCACCAATGTCGCTGTCTCCAAGATGTTGCTAGGACTTTGAGGATGCTGGGGTGTCCTCAAGACATCTAGGGGACTCCTAGTTGTCTCCAAGATGTATAATTCTTATACTTATACATCTTTTTATAACTATTTTTTCAAGTACTATATGTATTTCAGCACCCTAGTCCCCCTGCCGCCCCCAAACTTAGACCCCCTGTCCCTACGTATAGTCCCCGAAACCCCGTGGAACACTAATCCTAACTGAAAGTCTAAACTCCTACAAATATATCTCCAAGGATGAGATGTGTGTGCATGAAATCAGCAATTAGAACTCAAGACTGAATGTCGAGTTAATTGCTACTCCTGACTCTATCCTCAAAAATAATTGCAGGTTCCAACTGACAGATCACTCCAGGTCATCACGGTCTAACACCTCGTCCAGGAACTAGTCAATTGTCTCATCCTTTGGTACTTTGACGTTGTCCACGATGATAACCTGCCTGTTCAACTCTCTGTCACCATCTCTGATTTCCCTCATGCATTCTCTGACCTCTTCAGTTGCTTTTTTGATACTAGTTGTCATCATTGAGATGTGATCCAACTTGGATGCCGCAGGATCTCCCTCGAGACTATCACAAACCAACCTCTCAAACTTAGCCTGTACTACATCAAGTTCAACGTATGTACCATCTTCAAGAAGATAATGGCACGGGATCTGAGTGACAAAGTTGTTGATGAGTTTGAGAGCTCCGGTAACGTTCTCTTTGAGTGTATTCAACCTGGTAGAGATTCTCTCGTATGTTTCCATCCTGAAGAGGTGTTTTTCTCTCCAAGCAAAAATCTTCCTTCTCTCTTCTTCTACTACCATGGCGTCATATGCAACTGCTAACTAGGATATGAGAATCCGATCTTTCGCCATGCCTTCTACCACAGTTATCTCGAGTTGTTGGATTCCCTGACAAAATCCATGCGCATCGTTCCTCAACTAATATAACTCTGCAAGAAGATGCCAACCTGTAACAATGAAGTTTTCAACCCAGTTGTCCAAAAGTTTGCCATAATTGACTAACTGATCCAACTTTTGTTGTTCTGCAGGTGTGCTTTGTGGAAGAACAGGTGCTCTGCTCGGGTTTCCATGAATGAGATCAGAAATATACTGTCGGAGTTGCCTGATTTCAGCCTTAAGAAACGCTTTATCTTCTCTGTCCTTCATGACATTCTCTTCAAGATTATTTGTGACAATCTTGAGGAGGCTCACGTCCGCTTGCCGAGTGCTCCTACCAAGATTTGCTTTGACGAAGGTGAAATCACCAACCTCAACTTCATCCAGGCTCTTACCCTCTGGTGGCGTAGCAACTTCTGTGATGATCTCTACTTCTAGAGTTTTCTCAATGTGCACCTACTTCTTGATTTTCTTGTTCGACCTTCCCTGATAAGGATCGCCAAACTTAGACAAATCAAGCTGATATGAAGGCTCTCGCCTTTGTCTTCCCAAAGATTTCTCGAGCCAACATGAATGACTAATATTATCAGCTCGAGGAGAGACTGCTACTACTGTATCAACCTGTGGTGGATCAACTATCTCTAATGCTCCTCGAACTGGTGGTTCCGGCTCCAAGTCTATATCAATAGAAGGCGACTGTGGTGAAAATGGCGAACTAGGAGGTGAAAGATGTGGTTCAGCCTATATAACTGTCTCTACTAGAACTTCAGGCGCCCTTTCAACCTGTTTCTACTTTCGCTTGCCAGTACTTCTCTCCTTTGTGTTTCCACTAACTCTAACACCTTCAGGCGGCTTCAAGATAACCTTAACTCTAGGCCTTGACCTTGAGGTAGAAGGTAGTGAGGGAAACCCTATTGGCGGCTTTGTGACTGGAACTGTCTTGCACTTTCTCTTACTTTCCAAGAAGCATGCTTGTTTTGATAACTGACTTTGACACATCCTCAATGGAAGTACTCTCCCTGGCATACCAATCTGATTGGCGAAGTGGTTGGCGAGCAACTTGATCTTTGATGTATGAACTAAGTAGAACCTCGTCGTCATCATTTGACAAACCCTCAACATCCTCTGATAGGAAATCAGTGATTTCAGCAATGGTAAGTCTGCAGTAATGACGTCGACGGACTTCAAATTCATCCTCGCAATTAGCCCAAAAGTCCTCAAGTGTTGGCTTGTGTGCAATACTTCGCTCCAATCGGGCTGCATAATGACCCGAAGGATCATAGGAATTCGCCTCTCAATGTAATACTTGAGGTTGAATTTCTCTAGCTCGATCGTCATAAACTTGCAATCAAGGGCAGTCCTGCATGTGAAAATACCCCATCCGAAAGGAAAGGTGACTGTTGTCTTATGGCGACTACGAAGAAAAGAGTGAACATGTTGAGCTTGTCTAAGAAACTCCATGAAAAGGACCTTGTCTGACAGGTACCTCGGTAGCATCAGAGGTTCTCCGGTGTAACCATACACTCGGATAAATGTGAAAGTGGGGAATTGAATAAACCAATCAGCCCAACTCTCCATTGTTGATTTTGCCTCTGGTGAAATCCTAATGTGCATTTCATTGTCGAGATCTCTGACTGTCTTCATGAGAAAGTGATCATTCACCGCCTTGAAATCCTGTTCAGCTTTAGAGAACTCCAATTGTGAGTAATATTCGTGAATATGCTGAACACCAAGAGTCCCGCTAGTCTTCAAGTGTCTAAAATTGCCTTGAGATGCAATCAAGTAGACCAAGTAAGACACCATGTGAAACTCGTCGATTTTGAGGAATCCAGTGATCTGTTGGTAAAGGCACTCGCTGATCAACATGGCCCAGTCAAAGCGTTTTGTACCGTCGACGATCCTAGAAATGACATAGAACATCCACGGTCAGAAAATATTAGCCTCCTCCTGACCTGCAACCCGATTAAGTAGAGTTATCAAAATAGCAACTTCATCCTTGAACTCGTCGCGACCAACCTTCTTTGGCATGTTAGTCTTTTGTACTTTCAACCATCTCTGAGCAACTTTCCTCTATGATCTCTCTTGGTCTTCATACCATATCTTATCACAAGTCTCAATGACTACAGTGAAATTATTTGAACGAGGAGGAATAGCAAAGCACTTTTCCACGTCCCTCGGTTTAAGGCTGCAGATGACTCTCCCATCAGCTGATCTAATTTGTCATGTAGACGAGTCGTAGTGCTTGATGCAAGCAAGAACAAACTTGAGATCAAAAGCTGCAAAAGGAATAGACGCCACTGCTAGCAACCCGGAACGCTCAAGATTCTTCAATGTATTGCTGCTAACACCTTCCTACATGTTCAGATTGACCATTGGATAGACACGACCCAAGTCTGTGTCCAAGGTTTTCAAAAAGTCGTGCATCAAGACCAATTTGGTCTTATAATCTATAGGGTTGAATTGCAATTTGAAAATTTGGATTTTTGACTGTAGAGTCAGGTATGTTCGGACAACTTTCAAAAAAAGTTGAAAAAAGCTCTGGATGAGGCTAAAAACGGGAAATTTTTTTGGAAATTTTCTAAAACGTGGGTTTTGTAGAGAATTGAATTCTAAGCGAACCCAAATCGTCAAAAAATCGAAAAAGTGAGTTTTAGCAAGGCATGCAAAGGCTTTTCAGTCGAGGAAAAGCAGGGGTTCTAGAGCTTCCCGAGGCAATGTTTCCCAAGAAAATCTAGAACATGGGTTTTGTAGGCAATGGAATTCTAAAGCAACCCAGATGATTCGATTTTGGAAAATATGTGTTTTTCACCCACATGCAAAGGAGTCTTCGAAAAAAAAACACAGTACTTTTAGAATAAAAGCAACGGGGCAATTTTCTCGAAAAAATCTAAGACATGGGTTTTGTTGTTGTCGCTGAAATATGTGAACCCAGATGATCAGATTCTAAAAAACTTTCTGTTTTCTTTGACATGTGAGAGAAAACCTAAGACAAGAATAGAAGAATTTTAGACAGAAGATAGAAGTTTGTTTATTCTGTCTCAAAAAGTTGCCTATACTTGAACTGGATTCGATGAAGTTTGCATGCACTGAAAAATTGAACTCTGGAAAATTTATCTTTTGAACAATCTGGACCTGACACTGAAAAATTGAACTCAAAGCACCTTCAGATCTTCTGTTGCTCAAGAAAAGCGCCTTTGCTTGAACCTATTATGAGAATAATGGCGCCTATAATGACTTAAATAAATAAATTTATGTCCAAAATCGTCCCATTTGCTTTGGCGCCACCTTTGATTGGACCCCAAAAATATTGCAAACTCTAATTGGACCAACTTAACTCAGTTAACTGCTTGAGAAATTCGCCCTAAATAGGGCGCTAGCTTCTGATTGGACCAAAAATAATTAATAATCCATGCAAACATGAATGGCCCCTTTTGCAAGCAAAAATAAGTTCAATTGAAAACAATTAACTCAAGAATTATATAATATTTAATCTCAATTCACAATCTCCACCTTTCATGGGCGCTTAAACACTTGAATCAAAAAGTCAAACCTTTGACTCTAGGCGTCACTTTCCAGACTTAGCCAATTTTATGAAAATTGGGATTTGCAAACCTCGCCAGAGCCCATATTCAACCACTGATTCTGATTGACTGACACGCCCTATTGACTAGCTGACAATTTCGTTGAAGAGCAGGATCAAAATTGTCAAAACACTCCTTGAGACTGCAATCCAAAATCCTGAGGTCTAGGGCTTCAAAAATAAAGGCACCTCTGGTCAAAAGTTGCACTTTTGCCTCCAGACTTGGTCAAATTTTCATCATTTCTCATCACTTTGAAGGTGATTCTGACCTCCTTACATCTCGTGTTCAGCAAAACTTCAAAACTAAAAGGTAGGCTCATCGCGAAGCTAACTCCGTTCTACACAAGAGCTCTTGGAGAGCACTTTTCCAAATTTCATCATCTGATGGGTTAAAATTAAGGACGCCCCTAGCCTCCAGGGGCACTTTTGTTCCCAGACAGCCATTTTTCCAACTAACCAAAAATCCACTTAAACTCCAGCTGCAGGCTACTGACTCATTCTCTGGCCTAACTGAGATATGCAACAGAAAGTTGGATGTAACACAGACAAGACAAATACCTGAGATCACCAGAAAAACTGTATTCAAGGCTCCAAAACCTTGGGCGCCCCTGGCCTCCAGGGGCGCTTTTGCTTTTTCCTTGACATTTTGACCATGATTAAACCTTATGTTTGACAACTAATTCCGGCAGTTCAGCAACTCGGATTCTCCCGCTAACGGATGCGTTGCGAAGCCTAATCAAATTTGAAACAAACATCCTAGATATCACTTGATCGAAATCTTCCATTTGGTCCCTCAAAAAGATGGGCGTCCCTGGGTAAGAGGCGCGCTTTTCACTCCAGTGTTAGTTATTTTTGCATCTCCCTCATTTCTCGTTCAATCTCACGTATCAGGTGCTAGAAAAATCTTTCAGGTTGTCTGGATAGCTCATCAAGAAGCTAACAATATTCCTGAGAAGTCTTCTTGGAACCTCTGAAATCTAGGGCACCCTTGGCTATCAGGGGCTCTAGTGCTCCAGAGTTAGAAAAATTTTGATGATTTTCATCCCGAAGAAAAATCCCCTCCAAGATGAAGCATCATTTAAAACTTATCTCGCCATAGATTCTTCATTCGAGCGTTTTAGGCTTAAATTTTGACACTTGGTCTTTGGCCATCTGCCATTGACGACCTCAAAGCTCCTAACTTTCCATCTAAAATAAGCGAAAACAACCCACTAAGTTTTAACTGAAACTGACTTCACCATTGTGATCGTGAAGCAAAATAAGCTAATCAAAACAATTCTCAGTCAATTCTGACGAGTTTCAATTTTTAGGGTTTCGCGACCTGAAATAGGGGTGCATAAAACCATAATTTTCATTTTTTTCAAATTTCACCAGCATCCTCCTGACATCAAACTAACACAAAGCCCATACTTGATTTTCCCAAAACTGTCATTTGACAACATTTTACAAGGTTTAGACCCTTTTAAACAAAATGCCTTAATGAAGCAAAAAATTTGGTTTGGGTACAACATGGATCATGCAATAGAATGCTAGAGTGTCATTCCCGTGAAATAAAAGCGTTTAAGCTTTCTTGAAGTTTTCTTCCCTCATGCCCCACGGTGGGCGCCAGAAAACTGTTGGCATAACAATTAGCACCTCTGGAGTGCGAGTTGGTACGGATAGCTATGCACAGTGCATAATGACTGCTCTTCAAATTAAGAGGGTAAGTTCCCTCTTATGCTGATTTGCATGAAAAAAAGTAAAGTAATCTAACTCCTATCTTTTTGTCTCAACTGGAAGAGGCACAAGGTTAAGGAAACCAAGAACGTTGCAGCTAAGGATTTTCTCTGCTTTTGCAGATCTCTAACTACAACTAAACTAAATGTTTTAATCTATCCAATCTCCTAAAGAAAACAGAGCATGAGGAAAAAGGAGCAGGAATGGGTTTTACAACAATATTTAAGTCAGGATTTCCAAGGAGATGATGACACCTATCTGAGGCGTAGGCTGAAAGAAAGATTATTGGCACAACATTAAACGACAATCTTCACTTTCTAAATTCCCAAGGAGCTGACAACAACTATCTGAGGTGTAGATATGAAACAAAGATTATTAAACATAACATAAGATAGCCAACTAGGACAGCAAATTGCATTGGCGAGACACGCATACAATAAACGATCAAACTAGCCACTCCATTTAACTAAGGTGAACAAGTACCATAATAATAACATTCAGGTAAGGCTGCACAGCTATTTATTATCATAATAAAAGTTCTTGAACAAATACAGAATAGCAATACTACAGGTAAGGTTGCTCAGCATGTATGCTATTGCGTGCAAAAGTTAATTACAAATGAGAAAAGAGCTCTTATTTATAGACATCAAAGGTGTAGGGAACCCTAAAATCACCTTGAATCAACTACACTCTTGCAAGCATGCAAGATTTTATTGCTAAACCTAAATAAATGAAACTATACAATTAACTGGAAAACCACCATCAATTAACCGAAACAAGACTAAACTAAACGGACATGTGCAACACGCAAGTCCTTATTGAACTAAATGAGAACTCCAATTGTACATAGATGATTCCAAGACAAACATGGCATGAAATGTGGAACAACTAGTTAACTCGGAAAGAGGCGTTGAGTTAATTGTTCTCTAATGTCTAACTTGAAAAGGTGGGGCGTCCTGATCTGAAGTTTACTAGCCGTGATCTTGAGCAATTAACTCTTCCACGAGGTTGTTGACTGCATCACCATCTAAAGGTCGTCACATGTCTCAACTGTCAATTCACTGCCTGTCAGCAATTCAAGCAATCCTAGAAATCTTCGCACACTTAAAACTGGCATTTCACTGACTGGTAACTCTGGCGGCTCCGTAACTGGAGTGATGGCCTTTGTTTCCTCTGTAGCTTTACGCTTCTGACGCTTTTCACGTTTTTTCAATGGAAAATTGTTGCATGACAAAACTGCGAAGTTTGACCGCAAACACTCTAGTTGTGAGAAATGCACATGAACTTACTACACACGCAGAATTCCAACGGTATCAACCCTCTAAACTAGCCTTGGAAGGCTATCAGCTATACGAGGCATGAAACCATGTGGACTTGAGTGACTACACCTGTCAACTCTTCAAATGCACTTGATACAAATCGGCATCAGCTTCTCTGATGAAATCATGAATTAAGAACGATTTGGTCTTGAATTCATCATGTGTGAACTACATTCTGAAAAACTCACCCGTTGATTGTAAACACAACTATGTTCTGACAACTTTCTCCGGAAAGCTAAAATGACTCCTAATGAGGCTAAAAATACTCTGTCGGGGGGACAATTCTCACGAAAAATTCTAAGACGTGGGTTTTGTGCAGAAAATGATTTTAAGCAAACCCACAATGTCAAAAATTCAAAAAAACGCCTTTTAGCTTGACATGCAAAGACTTTTCCGAAAAAAGCAACTGGGAGCAACTGCCGCTGTGGGGGCAGATTTTCTCGAAAATTTCTGGAACATGGGTTTTGTGCAGAAGATAATTCTAAGCAAACCAGATTCCTTCGTTTTGAAAAATATTGACTTTTACTTTACCATGCAAAGGAATTTCTGAAACGAAAAGCAGAGCTTCGAGAATTGAAGCTACGAGACAATCTTTCTTGAAAAATTCTAACACATGGGTTTTGTATAGAAAGTTGTGCACAACAAACCCAAATGATCAAAATTGTCAAAAGTCGTCAAATTCTTGGACATGAGAAGAAAACGTAAGACAAGAATAGAAGAATTTAAGACAAAAGATAGAAGTTTTATGGTTTTGCCTCTATAAAAATCACCATGCTTGTCTGAAGTCTGTTGATTATTCTGGACCTGTATCTGCAAGGAAATCTGAAAAATAATAATTGTGGCGCCTTCAAACCATGTTTGCACAAGAGAAAACTCGCTTGCACTCAACCTGTTGTGAGAATAATGGACACCTCTTTGCATATTTTAAGAATTTTGGGGTTTTAGGCGTCACATTTAGAAGATAATCTTTAATTTAAAACAAAATAATTTGATTGGACCTCATTTCGTTTAAACAAAGACTAACTCTGAGTCAGAAATAGGCGCCACCTCTTTAATTTTCAACTTAACATGTGAAAATAACATTGAGTTACAAAATAGGTGCCACCTTGAAATATTGAAGAAATTTGTCGCTTTTGCAAGCAAAAATTGACAAATGAAACTGAAGATTTTAATATTATTTTATTCAGTTAACTAAGTTCCACCTTTCTGGGTCATCTTGCAATTGCATGCTAATTCCAGAAAGTCAAACTTTGACTTTCTAGGCATCCTTCAAAACTTGAGATTTTTAGCTAACTTCCTATTTTGTGGCTTGTTGAAAACGTCATCACAGCCTCTGTTGAATTTTGATTTTCGGGTGCCCAGTTGATGCTGGAGTTGAGCTGACACACCCACTGTGTAACTAGAACAACTCTGATGAAACGTTTGTTGGGAGCTGCAAGTGCTAAAAACTACGTCTTGTGCCTTAAAAACAAGGGTGCCTTTTTCAAAAAGAATGTATAGGACACTAGACTTAGTTATTTTCCTGTTTTGCCATTTCGTGCTTCAATCTGCCACTGCCGATGAATGATGACTTCCATCAACTAGATGGACTGGATGCTGGATCCATCGCGTAGCTAGAAGAATTCGGCAGAGAATGACTGTATGTGGAGCCTCTAAAAGTGAATTTAAGGCCCTCAAATGAAAGGGCGCCCCTAGCCTGCAGAGGCGCAATTACCATTTTGAGAATGATTTTACAAAATGCAACTTTCACACGAACCTTGTACTTTGACCCTTGACACCGGGAGCCGGATTGCTCCAATGTGCGCCATTGATCTCATCGCGAAGATCGAACAACTTGGAAGAGATGTTCCTGGAAGTGACGAAGCGAGAAAACTGCTTCTAAGACCTCCAACAGAAGGGCGCCTTTTCCAAGGGAGTATGTAAATTCCATACTTAGCCATTTTTCTGTTTGTTTTCATTCTTCAGTATTTTCCACTAATTCTTCACTCACAGGCGTTTGACAAACCCTGAGGGCTGATGGTTGGATTCACTAAATAGCTAGGAGGATTCTACACAGGTCTCATGAAGACAGCGGCTACTAAAAACCTCATCTAGCTAGCAAAAAGGCTAGACGCCCCTAGCCTATAGAGGTATAGTTTGATATTTTCACTTTTATTTACCCTCTATTTTACGTGCTCGCTGGAACAACTGCCACGGTCACTTAGCACATCTAACGATCTTGCGAACAGATGCATCACGGAGCTGGGCTAAATCAGAAAAGATCCCCCCCGAAACAGAATCTGCAAATTCATTCATCTGACATGTCTAATACAAGGGCACTCCTAGGCTACAGGGGCGCAGAAACTGCAAATTTGACTGCCTCTATGATGTATAAACTCTTTGTACCTTCCACTTCCACCTTCGTCTGCCGGAGTTCTGCAACTCAGATGGACTCGCTTGATAGCTTGTAGAAAAGCTAACTAAAAACCGACGAGAATGAAAGTATCTACAACCAGAAATAACTAAATCTGAACCTCCAAATTGAAGGGTGCCCCTGAGCTACAGGGGCGCAGATTTGCTTTGGACTTGATATTTTCCTCCATTTCACACTCTGCGAACACCGTGTTGGCTGCTAAGTTGACCACGTAGAAGCATTACTGCTACTGATGCGTGTGTGTGACTATATTTCACCATTTTCACATGTACGGACACTGTAAAGTTGATTTGCACGTTGATTGCGCAAGCGTCTCCCACGTTACAAAGTGAAATGTTTCTAGACTTACAATATTTTTTCCAATTTTCGCCATTTGAAAATCCCCTCTGTCGTGAAGCACCTTTTTCAGCATCTTTCATCATAGAATGTTTTGCTTTGAGTTTCAGGCTTAGATTTTGACAACTGGTACTAACCAACTACCATTGACGACCTCAGAGGTCCTAACTTTCCTCCTGAAAAAGTGAAAACTACCCACCAGGCTTAAACTAACTTTTAACTAAAACTGACTTCACCACTGTGATCATGATGTGAAATAAGCCAATCAAAATTAATTTCAGCCAATTCTAACAAGTTTCAATTTTTAGGGTTTCGCAACCTGAAACTGGGGTGCTTGAAACCATAATTTTCAATTTTTCCAAATTTTACCAGTATCTTTTTGACATCAAACTGACTCAAAGTCCATACTTAATTTGCCCAAAAACTATGTTTTGACATCATTTTAACAAGGTTCAGACCATTTTAAGCAAAATGCCTAAATGAAACAAAAAATTTGGTTTGGGTACAACACATCCTTAGCCTCTCACTACCGTACAGACAACTCCAATGTACGTCTTCAGCCTCCCTCAAGTGTACAACTGCACCGTCATTCCTACACCATTCAACTTGACTTCTCCCTTCGTCGTACCTTGTTCTTTGTCATTGTCGTAGAATGACTTAGTCTATTGTACATCCTCGTGTTCCTCGTCGCAATCATATGATGACTTCCTCAAACTGCCTTACTAACAGTCGTACTACCTAATTCCCTTTTTGAGTGAGTCGTACGGTTTTATAATTTCCTAGTTGTGGCCATATGTTGAGTCGTACAAGTTTTCCTTTTGCTTGTTGTACGATTAAGACCTTCCTCCTTCGTCGTACAATCTTGTGATTTACTTTCATGTTCGGTTCATCGTACTTCATCGTCTTATCCGTTTCAAAGTTGTGTGTTGGTGTGTCATCTACTCTGGCCACTTCATTGTATTCTCCATACTCAGGAGGAAATGTATGGCTTGCTTCGTCTTCTTCTTCTCCTTCAGTTTCTTTGATTTGCAAAATATTACAATCTCACTGAAATACTTCATAGTCCTTCATCTACTAGTGGAATAATCCATTTAGTGAACTTGTCTTGTCCTCCGAGCATTCTCGGAGGTCCAAAACACCTTCGTGATCGCCATTCCAAGTTGTGGCTTCATCTGGAGGTTGGTCACTTTGATGGGTACGGTGGTTTGTAGCACCTGTCGTACGATGTTCTTTTCTGCCATCGACCACTAGGACATACTTGGGGTTTCCAGAGAGGTTCTTTGTTCCTTAGTCATCGCCTGCTCCATCTCTACTTTTGCTTCTTTTATTCTTTGTCTTTTTGTATGTGGATCTAGGTAAATGGCCTTCTTTGATTGAGCTCTAGTGATTGCCAGTACCTCTTCGTCGACTACCTCCAGCATATTTATGCCTTTCTATTTCGAGCAATCGGTGTCTTCATGATCACACGGTCCACACCACTTACAGAGTCTTCCTACCATCCCTTGACTATTCTGGCATTCCCTAGCAAAGTGACCCCATTCATTGCACTTCCAACATTGTATCATGGGTCGACCTTTGTTGTCATATTGTATTCTGCTTCTCGAACTTTTGTTGTTTCGGTAACCTCCAGGGGATGCATTGCTATTATGTTGGGGCTTCGATTGTGTGGTCGGAGGGGTTGATTGTTCCCCTTGTGCAAAGAATACTTGTGTACTTCTCGTCTTCAAATTGTATGGGCATCCCTTGATGGAATGACCCATTACTTGGCAAATATCACAGAACAGCTTCTTTGGGCAATTTGCCTATGTGTGGCCTTCCCCCTTGCAGTTTGTGCACCACAACTCTCAGGTTTCTTTGGTACTCTCCTTCTTGGCCTTCAATTCCTTCATCAATCTTATCATGTCTAAATTGGTGCTTGGACGGTCTTTCAATCCCCCTCACTGCTGTCATCCGTACTCTCCTCGTCATTTGTCTTCCTATTCCCTTGGGAGGATGTTTTGTTTTCACTTTCTATATCCATCGCCCGATTGTACACTTTGGTGTACGATGACAAAGCTACAACTTTCATCTTTTTTCTCAACGACGGGAGCAACCCTTCAATGAACCATCTTTTCTTCAAACTGTCGACCAGCTGAGTCTCCAATTTCACCAACAACTCCTTCAGCCTACAATTATAGGCTTATACGTTTTCATGCTTTCCTTGCTTTGTGTTGTAAATCTCTGCTACTATTTCATTATCAACTCTGAGAATTTTAAATTCTTCTTCAAATGCTCTCTTGAGTGCTCGCCATGAGACTTTCTATGCTACTTCAAGTTCGGTGTACCAATCTATGGCTATGCCCTTCAGCGTTGCTGAGAACGCTCGTAACCAATATTCCACATCATCCTACCCATTCACTATCCATAACGTCTCGCATATTTTGCAATGACGTACTGGATCCTCTAAATCGTTCCCCATGAACTTTGGCAACTTTTGCCTTTCCATGCTCAGATTGGCTGGCAGAGTCACCATGTTTCTTCCCTGATGAACTCCTTGTCCATTGGACCTGATTGGACTATTTCTCCCCTGACGTTTTGGTGCCTCTCTTGCACTCTCAGTCACGTACGGTCATTAATTATTGAGAGTACAACTTCGACTAATGTTGTGTTCCTCCTCCCGTTTGCTTCTTTTCTCATACCGTTGTAGTATTTGTTGTCTTTGGCGTTCTTGGTCACTCTCTGCCCAAAGATCTTGCAGTATGGTGTAATGGCGTGTAAGCAACCTTGGTAATCGGTTGAGGAGATGGTTGACCTCTGGGTTGACATGTAGTTTGTCCCAGATGACCGACTGAGAGATCTCTCACCTAAGAGCCTCCCTCTGTACGTGATCCCTCAACGAGATGTCCCACAGGCTCACCAAATCCTCCATC
Organism: Sequoia sempervirens; assembly: GCA_007258455.2. NCBI lineage: Eukaryota > Viridiplantae > Streptophyta > Pinopsida > Cupressales > Cupressaceae > Sequoia > Sequoia sempervirens. The sequence goes on along the minus strand of VDFB02007001.1, from coordinate 60,481 downwards.
AACGCGTCTTCCCTATCTTCGTTTGCTTGCACTAGTTTCTCCGTCGGTTGACCCATTACGACACCATTCTCCAGTCAAGGTGATTTTACCGAGTTCACTTAGGCAACGGCGCCAAATGTTTACTCGCCGGGATAGGTTTAACATACTACAAAAGTAAACTGATTAAACTCACAGAACATAGAACATGTACAGAAATCATTCACGAACATATAATGCACAAAATAAGATATTGCATTTATTCATCAATTATCAGCAAGTACAATAGCATAATGTCATCATCATAATAGCATTGTGTCTTGACTACAACAAACCGAAGTACATATAGTCGCTGGTGGTGGTTGAGAAACCAACCGTTGCGATGCTTTGTTATAACTAATCCAACTAGTCAGGAACTTTGTTTCCCAAAACAACATGTAACATAAAGTGTATGAAATATTTACTACCTAACTATAGTTTTATTTAATTACAACCGACTACGACCTACTACGACCGACTATGACCAACTATGACCGACTACGGCCGACTATGACCGACTATGATCGACTACGGCCGACTATGACTGACTACGACTAACTATGACCGACTATGACCGACTACGACTGACTACAACTGACTGTTATTGTTATAGCGGCAGGAGATATTTTTCAACTAGATAAAATAAAACAAAATAAAATGTTTTCCAAGGCAGGTCGGCCTTGATGGACAATTAATATTTTATATCTTGTATTTTCTCTAGGGGCTGACCTAAAGAAGAGGTTGCCTAGTTATGTATTTAAGGAGGATCAAGTCCTCTCATTTGTGTATCACAATTCATCCTCTCAAGTTCACCTCTCCTAAGCAGCAGCAGAAGTTCACATCCTCCTAGCAGCAGATCGAATTCTTCAAGAAGCATAATCATTCATTCAAGAGAAGAGACATATATTGTTGTATGAGACTTGGCCCTATATAAGCCCTAATTGTTGTATGCAGAATTTTGCACTTCTTTATCTAATATATAAGAGATTATTTGCTGGGTTTTTTTCTCCCTCGAGTAGGAGGGTTTTCCCAAGGTAAACATCGTCTTCATTGTCTATGTGTTGCATTTTCTGCTTTCTGTTAAATCTGATCCTAAAACTAACATGGTATCAGAGCAAGGTTCTGGAATATCCCGATCAGATTTGACAAAGCAATTTGGGTTTTGTGAATAAAGTTCAATATTAAGCTCGAGAAGAGTCAGAGGCATCAATTTAGATTGAGGAAAGATCATCAAATGAATTGCTGAGTCCAAGAAAGTATTATATTTTTGGGCCGATATGAAGGAGAAACACAAATATACGGAGTTGGAGAATACGAACGGTTATAGATAATGAAGCTTTGTCTAGCCGGCTGTATAAGAAATTGAAGGATCCGCATTTTAATAGAGGTGTTAATTGAGACACAAGGATTTTTGAAGTAACGTGGTGGCCTAAGGAGGCTCTATTTTGGACAGATGTCACCAACAGATCGAAACATCAAAGTAGGCATCTACAAGTCAGGGATATTGAAAATAAGGAAAAATATAAGAATTTACAGGCTGAGGAGAAAAGGAAAACGACCAGGAGGTTGGAGCAGATATAACGTGGAGCCGTGACTTTGTTGGGAAGAGACTACAAGACAAGCGCCTGACTTCATCTGTAGAATTGACCAACATAAAGAGATAAGTATTTTATGTTTGAATAATGATCATGAATTTTATGTAGTTAATAATAATTCATGCAATAACATTGGGAATAGTGAATCATGTATGCATCTAGCATTGATATTTCTCTTCAAGATAGTTTAATTCTATGAACTATTATTAATCTCTCAAAAATGCTTCCAAGACGGATCAAGGAGCATAAGGATGATGAGAGATTGCATAAGGAATTCAAGGGGAGATAGAGCTTGATGCATCCTGTGAGGAAGTCATGTCGGCTGAAGAAATGAACAAACATGGAGACATAGCTTGCAGCCTTGGGTCTGAGCTAGTGGTGCATAACTCTCTTGATTCTTCACTCGAAGACACAAGGTTGAGTCAGCCTTGGATGGAGAATTTGTGATCAATTTCTTTGAAGAGGAGGAAATGACATTCAGAGGGAGTTAAATTATGAGAATTCAAGACTCAAGTTGAGATCATGTCCAAAAAGAGGACTAAGGTTCTGAGTCCCATCAACAGAGGGGACTTCACTTCCAGAGGATTTCTTTGCAATCTCTGAGGCAGGGATCAAGAGGGAGTTTTGTGACTCACTGAGAAGAAGTGAAGGTGTCAGCTAAGTGGGTTGCAGTGTTTGGAAGACCTCTTTAGCTGCAGAGAACAGAATTGCACAAGACAGTCAATCTGGATTTCACTTTGGTAGCTCCGCAAACCTATTCAAAATAGGATGATTTGGGATGAGGCCGAGAAGGACAGTCCTAAACTCTTGCAAGTCAGTTGTGTCGGAGGTGTGCATCGGAAACCATTCCTCTAAGGCAAGTGTTGCAAGCAATCTTGGACGAGGAGGTCAAGAGGTTGATGCAAGTATTTGGAGCTTCAGAAGGAGTCACATCATCATGAAGATTTGTGTAGTGTATATTTCTCTGAGATGGAGAAATATGAGGTGAAAGCCCTTGTAGTGTATATTTCTCTGAGACGGAGAAATATGGGGTGCGAGCCCTTGTTCATCTCTAAGACTGAGATGAGACGTCATGTTGAGAGACTCCATGACGACATCACATTGAGAGACTCCATAATGTACCCTTGTACTTGTGTTTCTTTCCACACATGGGAGTAGCCATGGTAGACATCATGTTGAGAGACTCCATGACGATATCACGTTGAGAGACTCCATGATGAACACTTGTACATGTGTTTCTTTCCACACATGGCAGTAGCCATGGTGGACGTCATGTTGAGAGACTCCATGACGACATCACATTGAGAGACTCCATGATGAACCTTTGAGTTTTCCACAAATGGGTGTAGCCATTGTGGGCATCATGTTGAGAGACTCCATGACGTAGATATCTGGAAAATACCTCCCTAGCTAAGAGGGAGTGTTAGTGTTATAGCGGCAGGAGATATTTTTCTCCTAGATAAAATAAAATAAAATGAAATGTTTTTCAAGGTAGGTCGGCCTTGATGGGCAATTAATATTTTATATCTTTTATTTTCTCTAGGGGCCGACCTAAAGAAGAGGTTGCCTAGTTATGTATTTAAGGATGATCAAGTCCTCTCATTTGTGTATCACAATTCATCCTCTCAAGTTCACCTCTCCTAAGCAGCGGCAGAAGTTCGCATCCTCCTAGCAGCAGATCAAATTCTTCAAGAAGTATAATCATTCATTCAAGAGAAGAGACATATATTGTTGTATGAGACTTGGCCCTGTATAAGGCCTGATTGTTGTATGCAAAATTCTGCACTTCTTTATCTGATATATAAGAGATTATTTGCTAGGTTTTTTTCTCCCTCGAGTAGGAGGGTTTTCCCAGGGTAAACATCGTCTTCATTGTCTATGTGTTGCATTTTCTGCTTTCTGTTAAATCTGATCCTAAAACTAACACCGACTATGACCAACTACATTTATGTTCAATCCATATTGCGTTTCCAAGGTTAGATTGAAAGTAGGTGTGTGGTATCAAGCTTCGTATTGATAGTATATACCTTCCCAAGTTGCTGCTTTCTATGTAACTTAGCATTTTCATCCTTCAGTTATGTGTGGCATAGAAGCAAAAATTGCCAAAAATGTGTGAAATGCCATAGTTGCCAATTTTTTCCCCAAAAAATTCAAATTTTCAAATAGAATCATGTTCAACATTTATTGACCAATTTCTTTTTGTTTACATGTGCTAAAATCATGTTAAACTAAACTACCATGTTCTTTATAAAGGAGCCTCGTGCTCGCTTCGAGAATGCCCAAGGGAGCGCCCGGGAGCGTCCAATGAATGCGTCCATGAGCATCAATGCTTAGGGGGCGCCAAAAAAGGACTTTAAAAGATGTAAAAACTTTGCAAAAAGTGCAACTTAAACCCTAAAACGCCCCCCAAAGCCACATTATGCCACTATCATTCTTCATTGCTCTCCTCAAAGACATTGTTCAACCATTTTTTTCCATTTTTCCATTTTGAAGGGTTGATGGTTTTTTCTAAGGAGATCAATCACAAAGTGTCAAAGGAGTGAAGATAGCTTGCACAAAGGAGATTTAATCATCCAAGGTAAGCATTTTAACTGATTCTTTAGTTTTTTAACAAAAGTTTTCAAGTTTTTGATGATTTTTTTTAAGTTTTTGATGAATTTTTTCAAGGTTTTTTTTTTAGTTTTTTAGAAAAGAAGAAACAAGTTTCACTATTTCTTACAATGTTTTTTGGATTCATTTTGAACTTTCATTAGTTTATACTTTATAAATTATACATATTGTAGGGTTGCATTATTTATTTATTTTTAATTCGAAAGAGTATAATTTCTTATAACAACAAAATCAAATTGCAATCTATTTGGAATGGCCACAAGTTCAAGTTCAATGGGTATTGATGGAAACAAAAAAATTAAAATTGATCAAGCATCTCCTTTATGGAATTATGTTACAATACTTGAACAACTTCCAAGAGCTGGGGCATTCATTTGGGATTGTGGTGAGTGCAGAGTCCAATTTTGTATAGTCAAGTGAAAGCTAACTTATGTGCACAAAGTGGGAAAGGGATTAGAATATGTGAAGGGTGAAATAAGAAGGGATTGGCAATAGAAAAATTATGGCATTCATTACAGAATAAGAACAAGTTGATGCTCTGAGTGAAAGAGAAAAATTAAGATCTCATCCTTTAGCAAAGAAAACATCAATGATTTTACCTATAGATTCAATAATGGGCTATCAACATCCTTTCTTGGAGACACCCTCTATCCAAGTAGAAGATCACACTCCTTCCCACAAAAGAGGCCCATTGGATAAGGCATTTCAAAATGAAGTGAAAGACATTGCAAAGGAAAAAGTTGCACGTTGCATTTATACCAATGTTCTTCCTTTCAACTTGGTGAGATCGCCATATTGGCGTGAAATGGTGGCGGCAATCAATAGTGCACCCTCTGGTTCCAAAAGTCCTAGGTATAAAAAGGTGCACACCACCTTATTGGCAAGAGAAAAAAAATTGTAGAGACATCACTCAAACCAATTAGGGATTCTTGGATTGAAACAAGAGTGTCTATTGTTTATGATGGAAAGAAAGATTGCAAAAACCAACCTTTGATAAATATTATAGCAATGTCCCCTAAAGGGGCAATGTTTTTGAAGGTGGTTGATTGTGAGGGGCAAATCAAGGATGCAAAATTCATTCCTAAAATCCTCATTGAGTACATAGAGATCGTGGGTCCTAAAAATGTTGTCCAAATCATTACAGACTATGAAAAATTGCAGGGTTACAAGTGCTTTGGTTGAGGAAAGGTATGAACACATTTTTTGGACACCATGCATTGTACATTCCCTTAACTTGGTGATGCAAGCAATTGGCAATGAAATAGAGTGGGCTATGTTGCCCCAAGTTTTCAAGACAGAGACGGGGACTATGGGATGTGTTTCAGAGTCCCCAATTTTTTGGGCCATTTTTGGGGATGGCAAGGGGACGTCTATATAAAAAATAAGGAAAATTTAAATATATAGAGGAATTATAAATATTCATATGATAACACTGATAAAGCATTCATATATACATTATAAAATCTTAATACATAACATTTGTGTTAAAATGAGAGTTCACACAAGAGTTGGACAAATTAGTAAATATCAAAACTTAATTTGTGTGCAGAAACTTTTAAAATATATAGAATTGCAAATACATTTGATATATCATATAATATTATATTTTATAATAATAAAGGTATTTGAATTTTTGATACTATGATACTTCATCATTGATCAATGATATTATGATAATCATAAAGATAGTTGTCTAAGTTGTCAGTTTTGGTCTCCACTCCTAGACCCCCTCATTATATTTGTTAGTTTTATGATCAGATTTAAAGACACAGAAAATTAATTCAAAATCAGACACAATAACACAGCAGATACCCTGGGAAAACCCTCCACTTGAGGGAGAAAAACCCAGCAACAATATATCACTTATATATTGAATGTCAACACAAAATGTCTCCTTTACAAGAGGCCGATAAGAGGGCCAAATAGAAGCACCACAGACTGATGCAAACACAGATACAAACAGATGTAGTTCGCTGATTAGAGATTCAGCCCTCAATGAATAACAATCTGCTCTCCTCTAGAATTCGCAATCTGCTCTTCTTCTTCTAACTCGTACTTGTGAATGAATAAACTATTAATTTTAAACTATGAATGATCAACTCAGCCTTCTATGATGAATGAACTGATCTGCTCCTTTCTCTTAATTTGCGCCTTAGACCAATGATGAACAATGAACGGAATGGATGATGAACAAGGAGTGAACATCGAGTATATATACAAAGTGATGGAGAGAGGATGTGTCTCTTCCAAGAGTTTCAAGTCGGCCTCCACCAAAAGTCGGCCACCAATAAATGATGTCTCTTCATAGGAAGTCACGCCTAAGAGAAGAATCGTAACCAAGGAGCATGAAGTCGGCTTCATCATAAATACACGTCTTCATTAATTCGTGCCTCTCCAATAATTAAATTTAATAAACATGGATCATGCCTATTCATCAAATCGATACTCTATAAATTAAATAGCTTTGGCTATTATTTAATTTATCATCATAAAGGGAGATCGCTGGAAGAATACAACCGACGCTGCTAAGAACATCAACAATATTCAAGCTTCTTACATGACAAGAGATCCCAATAACTAGTGGAGGTTGGGAGTGGACACCCCAATGGGGTTAAGAGGCAATGCCCCTCATGGGGGTTTGCAGGCAACCACCCTAGCAGGGTCGAGGAGCAGCACCCAATGGGGTCGAGGGACAACGCCCCTCATGGGGATTTGGAGGCAACACCCCCACTGGGGTTGAGGGGCAGGGCCCCTCATAAGGTCCAAGGGAGCGCACTTGGTCTGCTCCCTTTCATGATATAGGGCGGGGTCGAGGGGCAAAGCCCTTGCCACAATTTACAAATTAAGGCCTTTTGAAACCACACAAACCTTCGTGGCGCACGCTATTTTCACAATTTTAATATTTTTTAAAGAATTGGGTTTTTTTTAAGTTATTATTTTATGGGGACTAATTTTCTAGGATGTCCCCAATTTCCAAGGTGTCCCCTCCAGTTTTCTGCAATTTGGGACGGCTCGAGGACGTCTCCTAAGCATCCCTGAAACGTCCCCGAAATGGGGACGCCTCAAAAAATGTTGGGGATACATCCTTAGGTTTCCTTGAGAGTGGGTGAAAGCTATATACCAAGAGGGTGTGATCCAAATGTTTGTGACAAACCACCATATGTCACAAGGCACTTTCAGGTTTTTCTCGAATTTGGAATTGTTGAAGGTAAATTTAATTTAATTATTTAATTTATTTTTTAATTTTATTTATGCCATGTTTACTCATATAATAAATTTTAATGTGTTATTAACTTCTTTTTTACATGATCCTATATTGATGAGACCCAATTTGCATCACACACAATTGTTTTGAGACGATTTATGAAGGTGCAAGATTCATTGTGTGGCATGGTTATTAGCAGTCAATGGAGTATTTGGAAGCAATCAAATTCAGAGAGGGTCCAAAAGGTCAATTCATTGATCCTAGATGACAATTGATGGGCTCGTGTGGACTATGTCTTGAGTTCCACCAAGCCTATCATGAGTATGATCAAGTTTGCTTATACAAATCAACCATGTTTGGGGGAAATCTATGATGGCATTGACTCCATGATAGAAAAGGATTACTATCATAATAGCACAAAAAAAGAATAATCCCGAAGAAACATTTGTTCGAAGTGCTGAAAAAATCAATCATCGCCGCTGGAACAAGATGAACACACCATTGCATCTCCTTGCATATGCATTGTCTCTCAAATACTATAGTACACAAATACTTGCTTTGCTAAGGAGAACTCCACCATATGGAGATAGTGAAGTTGCTAATGGATACAAGCGGGCATAGTTGGAAAATTTGCCAAGCCCAAAAAACTCGACTCGCCAAAAACTCAGAGAAAACTCGGCAAAAACTCGGCAATTTAAAAAATTGCTTAAATTTCATTAAAAACGCATTTTTTTTGTAAAATTCAATCATAAGATGCATCCAATGAGTCAATAAATGAGTACATAAAAGAAACAAGCTAAGTCTAGTTGTATTTGATTGATTTGAAAGCAAATTGGGTACAAAATGGCATCCTCATGTGGAATGCGCTGATGCTAATAGTCTGAAACAAAATGAAAATAGCAAATTGTTTTTGTAAAACTGAAAGTAAATACTACATTAATATATTTTACAAATTTGCATCTTCCTCCTTCCCATGTCTACTGAAAACTAGAGGAGAGGTAGAACTAGATGATATTATAGACGAATACTTGTAGGCAAACTTGGAAACTTGGACTTGGAGAGTACCTAGAAAATCAAATGATTTCAATGGGAGTTTGAGGGCAATGCCCCCAATAGGGTCGAGGGGCAGTACCCCCGTGGGAGTCTGGGGGCAAGTTGCCCCCAGCAGGGTCGAGGGGCAACACCCCTTGTGGGGGTCTTGGGGCAACGCCCCTAGCAAAGTCAAGGGGCAGCACCCCTCGTGGAGGTTTGGGGGTAGCGCCCCTAGTAGGGTTGAGGGGCAGCGCCCCTCATGGGGGTTTGGGGGTAGCACCCCCAGCGTGATCAAGGGGCAGCGCCCCTCGTGGGGGTTTGGGGGCAAACCACAAAAACCACAAAAACCTTCATTGTGTACATCATTTTGCATTAATAAAAAACCCAAATTATAAGACCATCAAAGCCACACAAACCTTCATGGAACACATCATTTTGCTGAGCAAAAAATGAATTGAAATTGCCTTTATTCCAACCGCGGGTTACTTTTTGTTGAGCGGCTCAAAAACTTAGCCAGCCAGAAAACTCGCGAATTTTTAAAAACTTGCCGAGTTTTTGGCAAGCTTTTCACCTATGCAAGCAAGCATTTAAAAGACTCTTCTCAGATCCAGAAGAGGTAGAAAATGTTAGGAAAGAGTTTGGCATGTTCATCTCAAGACGAGATCATAGTATTTGTGCTCTTCAAGACCAATACAATGTACATGTTCATACATGGTGGTACCTCCATGGGCAAGATTATTTGTTCCTCCAACCTCTTGCAAAGATTTTATCACAAGTATTTTTTATTTTTTATTATTTAAAATTAACATTTGTATTGTAGACTTTAGTACTTACCATTCTTTAATTTATTTTGTATTTTTTATTTTTAAGTTGTGTTAGTTTTCTCTCCAATTTCAACAGATTGCAAGTTCTTCTTTGGCTGAACGGAATTGGAGTACATACTCCTTTATCAACTCAGTGAAGTGTAATAGGTTGGCTGTAAAAAAAGCAAAAGACTCGATTTATGTCCATTCCAACTTATGTCTTCTATCACATAAGCAAGACCAGTACAAGGTTCAATGAAGCATTGGAACATAGCCCCTAAGTGTGTCGACTTGGATGCATCTATTGCAAAGCTTGCTAGAGTCACTATAGATGATGATGATGATGAGACTCTTACACATGATGCACCTACTATGAGTGGCAATGCATTTACTTGTGGTTCAAATAATGTTGAACCAAACGATGACCTTGATCTAGATCCTTTTGATGATTGATGAAGATTGAAGACAATTATACAAATTTTTTATTGTATTTATTTCAATTTTGTAATTGTAGCGATTTTCATTTGAATCTTGACTCTAAACATATATGATATATAACATAATATTGATATTTTGAACTATCAATTGGCATTTCTCGTTATCACTAACATCGATCAATGATGAAATATCATACTATCAAATGTATTTACAATTCTATATATTTTTATATTTTTAGCATATATATATATATAATACAATCGTACCCAAACGTACCATACCCAAGAAAAAAATTGTTGTATCGGCATACCCATACTCAATCCCGAACCAAAACTGGCAACTTAGATGTTAAACTTGCATTTAAATCATGCACTGCAATTTTTAACGATTTTCAACCATTTTTTAATCCATTTTTATTTACAATAAAAGTTTCCAAATTTTTTTTCTTCCATGTGATAGATCTAACATGAACACTAAGACCTACTTTCCCATTTATGTTTCCTGGTCCTACAATTAGCAGATTAAGAACTTGGATCTGACACATTCCCTATCCCTTCACCCCTTCTTACAATAATAATAAGGGAATAGATGTGGGACTTTCTCCTATTGGCCAAGCAAAGAGATGGGAAAAGCCCTTATATCGCCCCGGATGAATTAAAAATTTATAAGTATTTAAAAAATTAATTATTTTTTTATATATTTTATAAATTATAAATATTTAAATAATATGCTTCTCAGGGATGCATACGCTACACTAAATGACCCTATCCCCTATAGGGGACATTTCAAGGACACAAAGAGGAGTAGGAAACATCCCCTCCCATCCCCTTTTTCAAGAAGTAGGAAATGTCTCTAAGATGTCCAAAAACAATAGGGGAACCTTGAGAGACGTCCCATATGGCCCAGGCACTTTTTTGGTGCTTTTTATACACAATTTTGATAAAAAAAAGGGATGAGTGGGCCGTGAAGATCTGTATGGTTTTGAAGGATGTTATTTTGGCTTGGTGGTGGTGTTGCCACTGGACCCTACAAGGGGCACTACCCCCAGACTCCCGCAAGGTGGTGACCCCAAACACCCATGAGGGTTTTGCTCCCAAACCCCCATGAATTTATAAATATAATCGAATAATAGACCAATGATTAATCATTATCAGAAAATCTACAAAATACATATCCCCCATTCTAAATCTATGCATCTTCACAGCCAAGGATTATCTTGTTTCATACATTGGACAGCTTGTTCAATATACAAGGATTACCACAAATAAAGTTGACATGCTATTGTCATTATATTCACCAAGGTCTTCTTTTGGGCTTGGTGGCGAGGGCTTTGCCCCTCGACCTAGAACCCCACAAGGGGCATTATCCCTCAACACCATTGGGAGCATTGTCCCTAGAGCCCTACAAGGGGTGTTGCCCTTAGACCCCACTTGGGGCATTACCCTCAAACCCCTACGAAGTTGTGGGATATGGAGTCAAAGCATACTGATTAGCACTACTTTTGGTTCTTCAAATGTACCTACATCGTCTAATGTCAATGATAGTGATTGAAAAACTCCTTATGGCATTGAAAACTAATTATTGAACTTGATATTACTATTTTAATACTGAACTTGAAGTTTGAACAATGAATATTTTATAATATTTATCATTTATGTTTTGAGCTTCAATTGAAAGGTTCTAAGATGAAAGTGGAGTATGACAAACAATAAAAGCCTATAATTTACAATTCATGTGCTAAACTATCAATTTTATTTGCTCTCGATATCTCTATACTATGGAAATGCCTTTAAATTTCAAAAACAACAAGTTTTTGTCCCTTTTTCTACATTTCTGTAAAATCCCTTTTTTTCCCATTTTTTCCCATTTAAATCCGGATTTTTTTCAAAAAATCTTATGCTTTTGGTTTGCCGAATTTCTCCCCAAAACATTTTTGCTGCAATGGTGCATGGTTATTCATCAAAGTCATTATTCCTTTTATAATCATGTTTGCATCTGTTTATTAGTTTCTACATTCAGCTAATGAACAAGCATGTGGATGTTTCTAATCAAAAACAAGAGTGTGGATGTTGAGTTCAATTGTTGTAGCTAGGTCAAATAAACTTATAAATCTCATTTGTTTGAAACAATCATTTTAAGTATTGTGCCCACTCCCAAGACTAAAAAGATAGGGGAGGAATTTATTTCAGTTATTTCATTGACGTAAAAGCCCCCAAAGAATATTATAAAGTGTTAATAACTATGTGTTTTGTCCATAGTTTGCAAACTCGGACTCGGAGAGTACTTGGCAAGCCAAAAAAATTGACTCGGAGAGTACTCAGCAAAAACTCGGCACCTTGAAAAACACTTAAATTTTTGAAAAAAACATAATTTTTGAAAAAATATAAACTTTATGCAAAATATAGCAACAAAATGAATCAAATGAGTTTGGTGGGGGTTTGGGGGAAACACCCCCAACTGCGTGTAGAGGTTTGGGGGTTGTGGGGGTCTGGGAGCAATGCCCCCAACAGGGTCGAGGGGCAACACCCCTCATGGGGATCTGGGGCCAGCGTCCCCAACGGGGTCGAGGGGCATGCCCCTCATGGGGGTCTAAGGGCAACGCTCCCAGCAGGGTTGAGGGGCAATGCCCCTCGCGAGGTCCAACGGTAGCATTTTCATCCTCCCAAATGGTGTGCAAAAACAATGCATTTTCGAGGGTTTAAAGAGAAAAAAACACGTCAAAACTGCATTCCTGGCACGTTTTTTTTCCCACATTTTTTGCTAGCGATTTTCAAACAAAAAATTAGCGAGTTTATTCAGAAAAATCGGCAAGTTTTTTCCGAGAAATCAGCGAGTTTTTGGAGTATGTAAACCATGGTTTTGTCTATATCTTTAGCATTTAGAGTTAGTTTAGTTTTCCAAAGACCTTCTCCTTACAATTTGAAGAAAGGTTCAACCTTGCAAACTATTTAATTTTTGTGTTGTCTTGAAAGAGACAAATTTAAGCACTAACATAGTGGACACCTAAAATGCGCTTGCTCAAAATTCAAAGAGTTCCACATTTATCATATTAAGGCACCAACAAAGTAGTTGACATTCCTGCCAAAGTAAGCATCCTCTCTCAAGAGTGGATTGCCAATCCCAATGACCTTCCCCATGCTGGATGTAGAGCAGGCCTATTACAGATCATACTGATGAAGAAAGGTTGTGAGGTAAAACTTTGGGGACAACTATGGAGCACCCTCTTTTTTATCATGTTTAAAAAATCTTAAGCTAATTTGGGGTGGCAGACATTACAACTATATGCACGAAGATTATGGGGTCAGCAAGATTTATATCTTTGCAATGAGCATTATATCACTTCTGCCAACCACCCTAGCTCCCCCACTTCCCCCTCTCAACCTTGTCCGAAAACGTGTGCTTGACAATCTGTGCATGAGAGGTGCATGCAGAGAATTAATATAAGCAGTGATTATCACATTTAGATGCTACATTCTCTCCTCTCCATCTTGATGTCCTGCTGCTTGCATTCAAATTGTCCACATTAAAAGGGGCATCTCAGTTCTCAGCTGCATGGTCCAGTTCAAATGCTTTCTTCCTAGCCAGCTTGGGAGTGGCAGCATATTTCTCAGTTGCCTAAGTGTTGTAGTTTCTCCCCAATCTCTATTGCAAAATATCTTGTGTTTTCTTTACAATCTTTCCACTGGTTTTTTCTCTTGGGTCCTTCATGGCTAGCAAAACCTCATCCCATTTCCCTGTTCACCCAAAGAAAGGTGTGGCTAAATCCTCCAAAAGTCCAAACAAATGCCCAAACATTAGGTGAAATTGAACCTTTGCCCTCCTAAAAAATTTTTTGCCAACTCAAGCAAATAGCTCTCTAACTGGATAGTTAAATGCCATGACTGTCTTAGCTGGGGCAAAGAGTTAAAGAATGTGGAAACACTTGGTTTGGAGAACAACTCAAAGAGCCTAATGGCTGTGAAAACCCCAGCCAACTCTATTCCTTTCAATCTAGACAGGCAATTATTCCCGTTCCAGGTACTCTGCTTAATAATGCTATCACCTTTGCCATTTTAATCAAGCTTGGATTACAGGGTCTATAAGGCTAACTAGCTTAATGTAGGACATAAAATCAAGGAGGAAATTAAACCTATAGTGGACGACTTGCCAACTATAAAGGACCAGCTTTTCTTTTCTATGTTTACAACCTCATTCCAAGAGTGCTTCATCTTCAGCCCCTCACAGAATAAAAAACCCTGCTGTCCAGGCCCCTTCACAGGATATTCTTGCCCTCAAAAAGGAGGTGAAGAACCTCAAAAATATAGTCATCAAGCAACAGGTTTTACTCAAAGATCTCTCCCGGTCCAAGGGAGACAAGGAAAAGATGGAGCCTAGGGACCATACCCCCAGGAAATCGGATCTCAGCTTTGAAGACCTCAAACAGGATGTCAACATGACTGGCAAACACATTTATAGATACCTTTATGATGTCAGCTATAGAGGAGCTCATGCTTGTGAAACACTCTACAATCTGCACCTCAGGCTAATTACTAATCCATTTATGGAAGAGAAAGTGGAGGCATAGAGTCCTTGGCTAGTCCTGAGGTGGGTTAAAAACCTATAGTGAACATTGAACAACAGGGCAGGAATAAAAATTTTACTACTGATCCTGTAAATTTGGGTACTGCATAATGTCTTTCTGTTTATGTTCATGATAGTTTTTATTGGGACAGGGTATGCCATTGATGATCAGTGTGTTGTTCTTGCAACATTATTGGACTATGTTTGTCTTATCATGCATTAACACCCACGTGGTTACAAAAACCATTAGTCATAAAAATGGTAATGATACCTTTTGCTACTGGGGTCTCTTTTGGACAAGTAGCACCCAATTAAGGGCCACTTGGATTTTCTGAAGAACTCATTGTGCAGACTGGAGGGCTGTGAGACACTTCTGGTTATAGCAAACTGTATTACATGTTTTATTTTACCTTGGCTTTCTATATAAATGTATAATATTGTTCACCCTTTCCAACAAAAAGTGGTAGAGGATTTCAGTTTTGCAAACTGAGAATATTAGGAACATCTCATTCTCTGGTATTCATACCACAAAAGTGTTTCCCTAAACTGATGTCATAAGTTTTCAATCACAAGGCTCAACTCTTAAATAATCTTCTAAATAACCAGGCCTAGAATAAAGTTGTCAAAGAGGTTAAATACCCTGCAAGGTGCCGCATGTGATAACTTTGTCGTATAATGAATGCAAAGAACCACTTAAAGCCATTGGCCATAACTGATAAGAACTCAAAAAATGGACGGGTTTCTCAGTGAAAACTATAAAGAGACTTCAGATTTCACCAGACCTGCTCCACCCAAGATGTAGCAGTAAGCTGTATGAAATTTGTCCTTAGGATAGAAAATCAAAACATGGAATTGTTGTATGTATCTCCAACCTTATAAATCCTACGATTGTCACCTACAAGAAAGCACATTACTACGATAAATGTTGTGTACAAGTTTTCTGCAAAAATCCCCAACTCCCAGAGTAAAGCACATCCTTCTTAACAACATTAGACAGGGAAATTTAGTTCATTTGGAAATCTCACTAGTACAGCATGGAATAGAATCGCTAAGGATACCGTTTCCTAAAGATTGGCATTAAAAGAACATAAGATATGGATTAGCCTATAGAGAACCTTCCACTATAGAATTGTGCAAGCATTAGGGTTTTAAGTATTTGCCAAGACAGTAATTAAACCACATTGTTTGATGCTTTTGACAGTATTAAATAAACATGGCTCAGGTGGGAGCACTTAACCAGTTTAGATCCACTCTTTTTATCATCAGAAATGCTTTATTGTGTCTCACTGAGTCGTCATTGGCTTCCATGCAAATGACTGGATTCTATCCAAAACAAGCTAGGCCGAAAATATGATAATTCATAATACCAAAACATTTTAAAATTAGATTTCCCCAAAATCAAGCAAAACATGATGGTACTTACAATACAAGAGGCCCCCAATGACCTAGGTTTGTGTCAATCCACACCAAGAAATTCCTTAATATCTGCAACATGCCAAAGTAATTATTCAATATGTACAACCTTTACAACCTAAAAAATCAAAAAGAAAAACTTTACAACCATGGGTATTGATGAAGAAAGAAACACAAACACATAACAATATAAATTTTCCTATTTCAATACATTTATATGGTGATTTAAATTCAAGATTTCCCAAAGCTACATGGGTCAAAATACCATGTGAAAATTAAATGCAAGGTTGAAACCCCTGTTGAACATTAACATGTTTAAAATTTATAAATTTATAAATTCAAATAGTATGGGTATAATATGTCCACATAAAGAGAGTGTTTCCTCATTTACCAAATCAAAAGGTTGCTAGTTTGCTACACCATCACAGACTCAAATTATGCAAAATCCTCTGGAATAAACCTTTTGTGATTTTTGCACAAGGGGTCCAAAAAAGTAGGGTGGCACGAGGGTTCCAAAAAACAATAGGCCATCTGCATCTGTCACTAAGCAATCTTCTAGTCGCCACAAAGTTGAAAGAATTATTCACCTTGATCTAAAAATATTTTTAAGAGCCGCTCCAATACAATCAACTCTATAATGTAAAAAAGAAACATGGTAAGAGAAGTACATGAGATGAAGAAATTCAAAACTGTTATATTTTCACCATCACTCACCAGCAGACATTATGCCATAGCATCTTTGCTTAAGTGGCATATAATGCCCCTGCCTAAAATTATGACAAATATGTAAATCGCCAAAAAATTAAAATTACCAAGACAAAATCGCCCAGTTTGAAGGGCTGCCAGATGCATCATGTTATAACAGAATTTATAGAGGGATCATTGATAATGTTACATCCCTTTTGTTTTGAAGAAGATTATGGCAATGATCATATGGTCATTATGTTAGTTGTGATTAACTACCTTTCATGAGAATGTAAAAATTGGGAAAAGAATTTTTAATTTATTTGGTATAACTGCAATTATGAATGATTTCTATATATATATATATCTCTGTGTGTGTGTGTGTGAATGTGTTGATATGTTTTATTTTGAAAAGAAAACAGAGAACGGTCTAACCCTATTTCTTTCTCAAGTGGATGCAAGATTGTCAACACCTCAAGGGAAAGGGAAATATCATAAAGGAGAGGTCGTAGTCTATAAAGGATCAAATTACCATCAAATCACAAGTTGGTGTAAGATGGCTACATGGAAATCGTAACCTTGGGATATATCTCATTTAGTTAAATAATTATAAAAACAAGTCAACTTATTTGTGCTTCATCGTTCTCCTAATGAAGTCTTGTAATAAACTCTTAAGTATATCTTTGGTGTAAGAATTGAATTAAATATTATGGTCAATATTAATATAAATTTTTAAGACGTGGAAAATGACCAAATTGTGTGGGGTGGTGATAACCCCCTTGCCACCTTGTCCATCGAGTCTTAAAGAAAATGCCCAAGGGATACATGCAGACGTTTTGCTTGGGGAGTCTTGGTACGCTGGGAGTTATTTTGGATGACTACCTTCAATATTTGGCCCTCCCATTTTCAGTCGACACTATTCTTTGTGGTTTTGGGAATTCAATCTTGTGTCTTTCATGGCCATGCGCTATGCTTATTGAGTCGTCTTGTAAATCTGAAGGGGGGAAAAACACTTGGCATCTTTGTCTTACTTCCTCTCAAGAGTAGTCATGCCGGGCATCATCTTCCTTTAATCCATTACTCTTTCTCAGGGAAGAAGGGGAAAGCGATCTTTAATCTCAAATAACTTGTCTCAATATCTTGCTTCGACTGAGTAAGGCTAAAACATCTGCCGCCATCATTTGTTCCTTGGAAGGTTGCATCAAGAGGATTATCGCATCTGAGTTCTACATTTTCAAGCATGTTATTAAGTGCCTTTTAAATTGTTGAATCGAGCATTATGATTAGTTTGTTAATTCATTCAAGGAATCGATGTGTGTTGTTGGTGCATTCTTTTGAAACCGTCCTGTCTAACAAAATAAGATTTTGAATTCTCTGCAAAATTTTCATTGCTTGGTCTAGTCGAGTTATCTTCTTCTAATTCTTATTCATCCAGTTGCGGTTTCTTATCTGGTAACCAAGATTCTTTTGCGTCTTCCTCTCCTCTGTTTTACTTAAAGCAAAACATTATTATGTTTCTTGGTTCTAAATCGAGGTCAGAACCTCAATTTGAAATCATTGTCATATAGTTGAAATTAATCGAAACTGACGAGAATCTTTCATCATCGACTAAGACTAGCTTCTCCAAACTTTGTGAGCAAGATTTGATCATATTATACTTGAATGTAAAGGAAAAAATTTTGAGCTGAGTCATTAATAAAATAAATCCAAGAGTCTTATGTATCTCATTGTCGAGTAAGGGTGAGAGAGCTTAATTAACGAGAAGCATGCTCATAAACATAAAATCCTTGGCCAAGGTTATGATGCTTAGATTAAGCAATAGTCATCCATCAAGAATCAAATATACCCCTGGTCAAAACGATCTTTCTAGTTAGGAGAACCTATAGTGAGAGATCGACCAGAGTAGTATAGGTTCTTGACACCAGACTCAGATGGCAAGATGGTAATTTGTGAAATCCTTATAGACTGCCCCTCGTGAAGGGTCGGGTTTCTTCAGTTGAAGAAACACGGGAGACCAAAAGGCCTTTGGTTGGGCGGAAAAGCCCTTGATGATATTTCTTTTTCCCTCGAAGACAGAGTCTTGTTCAAGCATTCTAGCAGGAAGCCTTCAGACTATACTTTCTTATAACTCTCTCTCTTTACTTCAAATATATTTACTTTATAATGTTTATTTCACTGCTGTTTTACATGCTCTTTTTATTTCGTAATTAATGGAAAAGTTAGTTCATAACCAACTGTAGTTTCCAGTTATATAAACTGTTATTGTTCCATTTCAGCTGAAATTGAAAAAAAAGGGAACTAGAAGTTAGTTATTGAATGTTAGAGTAGTTAATGCTCAGATTATAAATATCTTTCCTTTTTTTATTGCAAAGAAAACTCTCGTAAGGAAAATTAGTTAGTTACACTTCAGCTGAAACTGGTAGTTAGTTACCGTTCTTAAACTGTAGATTAGCTTGTATGTTACATATAGTATCAGAGCTACCAGATTCGACAATGAACCTTTGGGCTCATCAAGCAAACATAGAAAACTGAAATCACCCATCGGTGCTTTTCTAGAATGAGGATGTGAAAAATACCCCGGAAGAAGATCCGAGACCCTGTTTATGTCCGGCTGTGGAAAATCAGGCTTAGATATGATTATTCCTTCTGCTCTTTTCCCTCGGATTCGGAAACAATGGTTGAAGCTCTGAAGAGACTTCAGAGAGAAAGAAGACTTTGGACTACCTCTAGGAAGGAAACTGTTAAGTCATCTATTCTTGTTGAAACAAACTAAACCAGTTCTAAGAACCTTTTGAATAATAAAATCGAACCCGAAACATCGAAAGAAGATCGTATCCCAACTCCCGGATACAGACTTATTCCATTTTCTGAGTTTAGTGATCAGGAGGAACCTATCACTGACAGTTGTTAGTTTTAGGATCAAAATTAAGTTAAGCAGAAATAAACAATGAACACAATAACATAGCAAGATACCCTGGGAAAACCCTCCAACTTGAGGGAGAAAAACCCAGCCAATAGTATCATTTATATTACTAAGAAATGGAAAGCAATTCGCTTTTACAATAGGCTAACACAAGGCCGAATTTATTAGCACCACTCTTGATGCAAACAATCGAACTCCTTGAATGATAAATTCGATCTCCTTGAAGAATAATCACGATTTGCAATAATGAACTCTGTTGTAGATATTCGCACTTGTCTTGATGAATGATTTGATGATCACAAGAGTGAACATAGCCTTCTATATATACATGATCGCATCTTTTCAAGAAGGGTATCGGCCTCAACATGAAACAATGTGTCTCTTTTATCAAGGAGAAGTCGGCCCATTACAAATGAATATAATGAATTACAAATGAATGGTGTCCCTTCAAAAATCGCAAACAATAAATTAAATAGTTGTTGGCTATTATTTAATTTATTATTTATTAATCATGCCGCTGGAAGTATGAGGCCCACAGCTATACATCAACACTCCCTCTTAGCTAGGGAGGAATACTTCCAGATATCCAAGGTCATGGAGTCTCTCAACATGACACCCACAATGGCTACACCCATATGTGAAAAAGAGCTCATCACGGACTCACTCAACGTGATATCGTCCATCATGGCTACTCCCATGTATGGAAAAGAACATGTGCACAAGTGCCCATCACGGAGTCACTCAACATGATGTCGTCATCTCAACATGACATCCACCATGGCTACTCCCAGAGGGTGGATAAACACAAGTACAAGAAGAATCATCACGGAATCTCTCAACGTGATGTTGTCATGGAGTCACTCAACATGACATCCACCATGGCTACTCCCAAAGGGTGGAAACAAGGGCTTTCACCTCAAATTTCTCTCATAGAGAAAGATGCATTATCAAGGGCTTACACCTCAAATTTCTCTCACAGAGAAAGATGCATTAAAGCAAATCACAGAAGACCACTGATGCTGAGTCTCCCTCTCAACTAGGGCTTCATTCTCCACAATTCCAAGCTTGTCTCGAAAGTGCACAAACTTCACTCTAGAGAGAGGCTTGGTGAGAATATCAGCCGTCTGCTCATCAATACAAATGTATCTCAACTGGATAGCTTTCCTCAATACCATATCTCTGATATAGTGGTATTTGATCTCAACATGTTTTGTTCTGTCATGAAACACTGGATTGACAGAAAGCTTCACACAGCTTTGATTATCACAATGAATAATAGTCGGCTCAAATGATTGTCCAAACAATCCTGCAAGGAGCTTCCGAAGCCACGCTGCTTCTCGAGCTGCTAAACAAACTACAATATACTTTGCCTCTGCAGTACTTAGTGCCACTGAGGACTACTTCCTGCTACACCACGAAATCATAGCAGACCCCAAACTAAAGCAACAACCAGAGGTGCTCTTCGATCAGCTACATTCCCTTCCCAATCAGAATCAGAATATCCCATTGTAGATCTACCTGGAAGTATATCTCAAGCCATATCCAATTGTGCCACACAAGTATCTCGGGATATTAGCAGCAGATATGTTGCTTCACCTGAAATGACTGTGCACTTTGCATAGCAATATCTGGTCTAGTATTGACTAGATACATCACAACCAATCAACTGCTGTACATAGTAGGATCCACCAGATCTGAACTAGCTGCAGACTCACTCAACTTCTTCAAATTGGTTTCCATCGGTGTAGACATGGATTTGCAATCCATCATACCAAATCTCTTCAAGATGTCTATAGTATACTTCCCTTGACTCAGAATGATCTCATTAGGCCTCTGCCATACTTCTAATCCTAGGAAGTAATGCATATATCCAAGATCCTTCATCTCGAATTCAGAAGCTAACTCCTTGCATTTGATAATGAGATATTCTACTCCAGTAAGAAATAGATCATCAACATAAAGAACCAAGATTAATGCCTCACCATCAACTACCTTGAAATACAGGTTTGAATCAGCATCATTTGGAGAAGCCCAAGCTCATCAGTATCGATCAATCTTTCATACCAAGCACAAGGAGCCTACTTAAGACCATGCAAGCCTTCTTCAATTTACAAGCATGAGCCCTCTTAATCCGCTGCACAAAAAGTTTGAAGCCTCCAGAGATGTTTCTCCTCCGTTGTCGAGATCTGGAACTTTGATCCTCCTCCGGATAAAGTTCTCTACTTGAGCCTTAAATTCTTTGAATTTCTCAAGTACCTCTTCAGATTCCTTAGTCTTTAAGAAATAAATCCAAGTCTTTCTAGAGTAGTCATCAATGAAAATTACATAATACCAAAACCACTCAAAGAAGCAACAGACATTGGAC
This sequence comes from Sequoia sempervirens, assembly GCA_007258455.2. Lineage (NCBI taxonomy): Eukaryota > Viridiplantae > Streptophyta > Pinopsida > Cupressales > Cupressaceae > Sequoia > Sequoia sempervirens. The sequence continues at coordinate 38,838 of VDFB02007001.1, read as the reverse complement.
CACACAAATCAGAATGAACAAGATCAAGAATACATTTAGATCTACTTTCACTACTATGAAAAGGACCTTTAGTATTCTTACCCAATGCGCATCCTCTGCAAGTACCTTCATGCTCCTTCTGAGTTTTGGAAGGCCAGTGACCATCTTCTGCATGGATGGAAGAGCTCTGAAATGGAGGTGAGCAAGTCTTCTATGCCAAAGCTCACTTGAACTGGTAGAATCATGCAACAATGCTTGCATTGGACGAATGGAAAGTCTATAAAGACTCTCATGCTGAACACCAACCACTTGGGCTGTCTTGATGCTAGAGTTCTTTGGCCAAGCAAGAACTTTTCCCTCTGAAAATGCAACTTGATAACCTTTGTCCTCCAAAGCTGAAATTGATACAAGGTTCCTCTTGATACCTGGTACGAACAACACATCACTCAAATGAAGAGAGATGTCGGAATCGAGGTGAAGAGAAGAGGGTCCAGCACCTTTCACTGAATAGCATGCATCATCTCCAATTATGACTTGAATGCTGGTATCTCTCTCCACCAAATCTGAAAAATGTTCTCTATATCCAATAATGTGACGAGAGGTGCCACTATCAATCAACCATGTGCTACTATCAGTTGGAACACTGCTTGATAGGGCTGAGATAAATAGAAACTCATTTGAATTATCTCTTGAATCCTTCTGAGGAGAGGCATCATTCACATCTGCGATAGAAGCATGTTGTTTTGAAAGAGTTGCACAATCTCTCGCAAAGTGACCAAACTTGTCACATCTGAAGCACTGTATATGGGAGAGATCCTTCTTCTTCTTAGATCCAGGAGTACCATTCGAACTTCTATCTCAGTTCCTCTTGAAATTGCCTTTCCTTCCTTCTCTTCCTTTCCTCTTCGATGTTTGAGCAGCAAGTACATGATTGTCTTCATTGTTAGAACTTCACCCATTACCTCTTGCTGCCAATCTTGATTCCTCTTGAATACAATCTGCCCTAAGTCAATCAAACTTAGGTAGCTTCGATCTTCCACTAATACCTTGGATAAATGGCTCCCAAGATTGAGGAAAACCGTTGAGTGCCAACATGACTAAGTCCTTATCATCGACCATATTTCCAATGGCACAAAGCTAATCTCTCAACTCAATGATCTTCATGAAGAAGGAGATGACCGAATCTCCTTTCGCCATCTTGATGTGATGTAGTTGCTGCCTCAATGCAAGAGCTCGGCTGGTGTTATTAATCTCATACAATCCCTCCAAGGTCTTGAACATCTCTCTCGCTGTCTTCAACTTGGAGATAATAGGCACAAAGTGATCCTTCACAGAATCAATCAAAATCTTCTTGGCCTTTGTGCCATTCTTCTTCCATTGTGTCTGCTCAGTCTCATCGGAAGATTCAGCTACCTCTTTCTCCACGAACTCAATAATCTCATTTTCTTCCAATGCAATAAGCGCTCTAAACTTCCAAGAGGTGAAGTTGGAGGCACCATCGAGTCTATCTTCAACCTTAAGTCCGTTCACCATTTTCGTAGATAAAATAGACACACAAAGATGAGAATGAGAGTGGAAGATAATGCTGCTTATAGAAATCTGATCACGATCTTGCTTAAACCCGCTCTGATACCATGTTAGTTTTAGGATCAGAATTAAGTTAAGCAGAAATAAAACAATGAACACAATAACACGGCAAGATACCCTGGGAAAACCCTCCAACTTGAGGGAGAAAAACCCAACCAATAATATCACTTATATTATTGAGAAATGGAAAGCAATTCGCTTTTACAATAAGCCAACACAAGGCCGAATTTATTAGCACCACTCTTGATGCAAACAATCAAACTCCTTGAATGATAAATTCGATCTCCTTGAAGAATAATCACGATCTGCAATAATGAACTCTGCTATAGATATTCGCACTTGTCTTGATGAATGATTCAATGATCACAAGAGTGAACATAGCCTTCTATATATACATGATCGCATCTTTTCAAGAAGGGTGTTGGCCTCAACATGAAACAATGCGTCTCTTTTATCAAGGAGAAGTCGGCCCATTACAAATGAATATAATGAATTACAAATGAATGAAGGTGTCCCTTTATAAATCGCAACCAATAAATTAAATAGCCATTGGCTATTATTTAATTTATTATTTATTAATCATGTCGCTGGAAGTATGAGGCCCGCAACTATACATCAACAACAGTGATAGTGAATCCTAATTAATTTCCTATTGAATCTATCACAAGAAGTGATAGCCATTTTGTAAACAATTTTGCATTGAATCTATCATAGGAAGTGATAGTCAATTTGTAAACAATTTTGTATTGAATCTATCACAAGAAGTGATGGTCATTTTGTAAACAATTTTTGTAATGAATCTATCACAGGAAGTGATAGTCATTTTGTAAGCAATTTTGAATTGAATCTGTCACAGGAAGTGAAATCAATTTTGTAAACATTTTTGCTTGAAATCTTGCAGCAATTGACTTGAGTAATAAAAGTCAGAAAATATATGATTGTTTATCTGCAATGGAAAACTTCTTAACTTATGTTGATCAAACTATGGAAATAAATTAAAAACAAAGACTAATTAGAATTACCAACATCTCCAAGAACTTCATTGGAATGGATAATTCCGGAAATGGATTTAGCGGGGATCAGGATAATAACAATCCTATGGCAAAGCTAGATCAATTACTGAATCTGATGAATGAAACTCAGGCTCGACTAGTCAACCTAGAAACGAAAGTAGAAGGGCAACCCGATATGAGAGATGAAAGGTTAGAAACCTAGAGTGACCAACGCAAAGATAATTCTAAAACTTTGAGCTTGGGAAACAAGAGAAGATAATTAGCCAATGAACTTGCTAAAGATATGAAAAAGATCAAACCCCCTAAGTTTGAGGGCTCTGCTTCAGGAGATGCCGCCGAGGCATGGTTGACTGAAATAGAAAAGTACTTTGAGCTAAGGCATTACTCTAATAATTCCAAGGCAGCTTGGGCAGCCTATCAATTGGCAGGAGAAGCCGCTACTTGGTGGGAAAATAAAAGGGCTGAAATAGGACTGGTAGTAGCAAAAGTGACCTGGGATCAGTTTGTGAGAATTTTTCGTCAAAGATGGCTTTCACAATTGTTTTACGATCAAAAGCTGTTGGACTATGAAAATCTCAGGCAGGGACCCTTAACTGTTAATGAGTACTGGGAAAAGTATACCCGTCTATTAAAATATGTTCCACAATACCAGCAAGATGAAAACTTTCGTGATCAGAAGTTCATATTGGGATTGAACAACCATATAGGGGGTCCAGTGGATGTTTTGGCACCACGAACTATGGATGAAGCATACGAAAAAGTTGTTCGACAAGAGCAAAGGTTGAAAAAGGATAATTCCTTTAGGGATAAAAACTGCAACAAAGTCAAATGGAACCAGTCGTCTCAGAATTTCAAAAGGAAGGGCTACAAGAACAACCAATATGACTACAACAAGGATAAGAAGGGAAATAACAGTACTAGGAAGGATGAAGTTAATTCAAACAAAGGTTCGGAAAAGAAGGGACCACCAGGGGGATGTTTTACATGTGGGGGAGAGCATTACACTAACCAATGCCCTACCAGGAATCAGACTGAACAGCAGCAACGTAAGCCTCTACCACCTTAGCAGACAGCTTTCTAGCAAAGGATTCATGCAGCAATAGATAACAAGCAAGCGGAATATCAAGTCACACCCATTGAGACTACAGGTATGCTATACGGGAACCCAATAACCATTTTAATAGACATCGGAGCCACTAAATGTTTCATATCCCTTAAATTGCTTGGTCGATTTCCTAAAAGAACCGGGTTCATGGACAGTTGAATACGTTAATCAAACGAGAGCTCGAGTAGAGCAGTGTTTGTTTGAAGCTAGGGTAGAACTTCCAGGCTTCACTACAGAAATTAACCTTTACGTGGCACCTCTGGGTTCCTATGTTGTGATCATTGGAATGAATTGGTTGAGAGAGCATAGGGCCAAGGTTGATTGTTTTGCAAAGACAGTGGAGTGTGTAGATAACTTAGGAAAACCGGTGTTTATTCAAGGAGTGCAACAAGAGGTTAAGATACGGCAAATTTCAGCCATGCAGTTAAAAAGAAATAAAAGGAAAGGATGTCAAATATTTGCGGTTAAAATGGAAGAAGTTAGGGAATACAAGGAAAGCATATTTCATGATCACATGCTAATGCACACACAGAGCAAGGAAGAAGAAATGGAATCTGACTTTAAGGAAGAAACCTTCACTGAAAAATATCCCTACCTTCAGGAATACCAAGATGTGTTTCCAGAGGAACTACTAGGTTTACCACCAAGAAGGGTGTTTGATTTCTCTATAGATTTAGTTCCCAGGGCTGAACTTGTTTCTAAGGCACCGTATCGTATGACCACCGTGGAACTAATGGAACTAACGGCGCAATTGCAAGAATTACTGGATAAAGGATTGATTCGACCTAGTGTATCACCATGGGGAGCACCGGTTATTTTTGTCAAGAAGAAGGATGGAACACTTCACTTATGCATAGATTACCGTATGCTAAATAAGCTCACCATCAGAAATAAGTACCCCTTGCCCAGAATAGACGATCTTTTTGATCAAATGAAAGGGGCAGCAGTGTTTTCCATGATAGATTTAAGGTCAGGATATCATTAATTAAGATTGAAAGAAGAAGACATTCATAAAACAGCCTTTAGAACTAGGTACGGTCATTATGAATTCACAGTTTTGAAATTTGGTCTCACCAATGCCCCAGCTGCATTTATTAACCTAATGAACAATATTTTCCGTGATTGTTTGGACAAGTTTGTGTTGGTTTTCCTCAATGGCATTCTTATCTATTCCGAAAACAAGGATGAGCATCTTCAGCATCTTCGGGTGGTCCTCCAATGATTGAGAGAACATAAACTTTATGGAAAATTATCAAAATGCACTTTCTTTCAGAAAGAGGTACAATACTTGGGGCATATAATATTAGCTAAAGGAATAGCAATGGATCCAACAAAGATAAAAGCTATAGTGGAATGGCCTGTACCAAAAAATGTGCATGAGGTTAGAAGTTTTATGGGTTTGGCTGGGTATTACCGAATGTTTGTTAGGAATTTCTCTAGGATCGCTCACCCCATTAACTCCCTTCAAAGAAAAGGAAAAAGATTTGAATGGACAGAGAAATGTCAAGAAGCATTTAATACATTGAAGGAGAAATTAACGACTAAACCAATTTTGGTAGTACCAGACCCTAATGGTCATTTTGTAGTTATAACGGATGCGTTTGGTGAAGGTTTGGGCGGACTATTAATGCAAGATGGGAAGGTAGCGACTTATGAATCCCAAAAGTTGAAGCAGTATGAGCAGAATTATGCACCTCACAATCTGGAGTTAGCAGCTATTGTGCATGCCCTACAAATGTGGCGACATTACTTGTTAGGAAAGACTTTTCAACTCAAATCAGACCACCAAGGTTTAAAGTATATATTCACCTAGCCTAATTTAAATGCTCGCCAAAGGAGGTGGATGGAGTTAATTTCAGACAATGACTTTGAGGCCAATTATATCTATAAAGTGTACTATGTTAGAGTAATCATTAATAACTAGTAAACAATTAATCTTTAATTAATTACTAAGCAAATTTCACTTTTTGCACTTCAGCTAAACTTAGGAGTGTTTTTTTCTTTTATTAGATCAAGCTATTATTAGATCAATGTCTCATTACATAAGATGATGACACTTGTCATAATCTAATCCCTTTATCATCTAGGGTTTTCTCTTATAAGCATTCTCCTTATTGTATTATTTTATTTTTTGTAACTTTTACTTGAGGAAATAGCAAATCATTGTTTGTGTTAGAGTAATCATGCATTAGCTTAATTATTAGTCTAATTTATTCTCATGCACTTAAACTAAACTTAGGAGTTCTTTATCCAGTTAACTAAGTGATTTTTTGTTAATTGAAGTGAGCAATTATTAGGGTTGCTCCTATATAGTACTCAACCCTCATTGTATTATCACCTGGAGATTTATTCTTGAACTCTCAACCTTTGAGGACTTTTGTTTTCCTTGAAGATTCTTGAGGTTCATTCTGTAGCTTTTTCTTGTTGAAGAATATTGCACATATTGTTTGTAGATCTCTTGAGTGGAAGGTGTCTTTGTTCGTTGTTTAATCTTGTGGCTCGTGGTTTTGTGGTTTTTCACAATTCTAACTTTTTGCTCGGGTATCAAAATCGGGCAAACAATATATCATCAGAAAACTGGTTCTGAGCACTATCCAATGGTGCTGGTTATTTTCTCAATTCTTTGCTGCTAGTGCATTCTACAGCCTATTGAAATTAGAGGTGTTGTTTTCAGTCCCAAGCTCATAACTTTTGACCAGCTTCTCCGTTTTTCGCGATTCCAATGGCATTGGAACCGCCTTTTAGAGCTCTTCATAGCCATCCATGCACTTTTTCCAGATTGCTCTTCAGGTACATTTTATTCAGGTTTTAATGTTTTTGCACTCTGGTAAATTACTTGGATGTTTTAACTCCAGGGAAATTGTTTGCGTGGGATGACTCATTTTTAACTGTTCTATATGTATTTCTAGTATTCTATCCTATTTGGACATTGTAGACATCTTTTTCAAGCACATTCTTTTTTGTAGATGCACTAAGATAAAGTGCCATTCTAGTGTATATTTTTTGGGGATTTTGCACATCCTATTGTGCCTTTTGTATTCGCACTATGATATAAAGTGTCATGGGGGGGTTGATGTTTGCCTTTGGTTTGCTATCACACCTTTGTCAAGTGCATGTCCCTTCCATGACAGCAATGAATCCTAGTGATTCTTGCCTCATGCATGTGTGCCTTTGTTTGCACACCCTTTTATTTGCAGGTTGTTTCTCCTACATGCACTTCTTGGTTTCACACAATTTTAGTGTACCTGTCATGGCTCTCCCTTTTCAACATTATGGGGGGGGTTTCTACTATTGGTGCTAATGCTTCCTTGGTTTTGCGGTTTGACTGATCTATATATTCAATTCTTGTTCCTATGTACTTTCAAATGCAACATACATCAGCAGTTGGTTACATGCATTTTAGTGAGATGGATCATTTACCATATGGACACTCTTGCATTCCTGTTTCTGGAGGTTCTTCATTTTGGCACCATATCAATCATCATTCGACAACAGTCTACAACTTCTTCATGCTTCAGCGATGTTCTACATGTTCCTTCATCTTAAGGGCGAGTGTTAGAGTAATCATGCATTAGCTAATAATTAATTAACCTTTAATTAATTATTAGTCTAGTTTATTCTCATGCACTTAAGCTAAACTTAGGAGTTCTTTATTCAATTAACTAAGTGTTTTTTTTCTTAACTGAAGTGAGCAATTGTTAGGGTTGCTCCTATATAGTACTCAACCCTCATTGTATTATCACTTGGAGATTTACTCTCGAACTCTCAATCTTTGAGGACTTTTGTTTTCCTTGAAGATTCTTGAGGTTCATTCTGTAGCTTTTTCTTGTTGAGGAATATGTCTTTGTTCGTGGAAGGTGTCTTTGTTCGTTGTTTCATCCTGTGGCTCGTGGTTTTGTGGTTTTTCACAATTCTAACAGTTTGCACCTCTCATGCGTGGAAGGTGTTCTTGTTTGTTGTTTGATCTTGCTTCTATGTATGTTTCACGATTTTAACATGGTATCAGAGCATAGATTCAACAAACCCCTTCTCCAATTTTAAGAGTTTTCTTCAATTGGGGTTAAAGGAGCATCAAATCTGAATCTTCATGTTTTTTTGTAGGTTTTAAACTTAAACATTTTTTTGTGCATGTTGGAGCAAAATGGAGCTCACTATTTTGTTTAGGAGGCCAAACAAGCTAATTTTGACTATAAATTTGCCTATATTCATTGTTGGGAGCTTTTGAAGCAATTTTTTTAAGTACTAAGGTCGTACGACCCTTGTACAGGTTGTATTATACAATGATTTCAAAAAAGTTTTGAGCGTCGCCAACACCCATCGCTCATACGCGGCCCACCATCAAGCACTCCCACCACCAAACACCCAATCAGCAACGCCAACCAAGCTCCCATTGCCTACCACAACCTCGCAACAGGTCACATCCATGAACTCGAGCTCCAACTCTAGCCCCAACGGCCACCTTTAGCACCTACCTAGGTCACATCGATGACCACAACCTCCGATTTAACCCCCAACAAACAACGAACGTCACCCAAGCAACTAAGTGCCACAATTTTTTAGCCCCCAAATTGGCCTACAAGCCAAACTGGGCAACTTTCACATAATCGAGTATAAATTTTGCCTCGGTTATCCATTCTTTGCAAATGAAATATCGTTGGAAAGCTAGTTCCGAGTCCATTCCAATAGTCGAACTACTTTTTCCAGATTTTTCTCCAGAAATGTTCAACAAGTTGTTGAAGTTAGATCTACTAGTTTGTGCTTCTGAGGTCATAGCTTTTGGCATACGAACTCCGTTTTTTGCAAATGAATAGGTGTTAGAAAGGTATTTCGGTTCTCTACACATATCTGCAATCTATTTTTCCAAAAAATTCACCAAGTACACAGATTAATTTGAAATGATTTTCACTTTTTCAAGACTTTTTGCTCTCAAAGTTGCTCTAGGGTTAGTTTTTCTTGTTGTGGGGGGGTAAAAGTTTCTCTTTCAATAACTATATACATCAGAAACCAACAACCCTTTCCCATACACATTTTTGAAAACCTCAAACACCATGGTGGATACCTCTTTAGTCGAACGTCTTATGCCACACAACTATCATATTTCGAAAGCTCATATGACCAAATTGCTAATGTCTAAGAGTTTATGGTCCACATTAGATGAAGTACAACTTGCATTGACTCATCAATTTGAGATACATTACCATAGAAACAAGATGGATGAGGCCATGGGACTAATTTCACTGCAAGTTTTAGACAATATCTTGTTTCATATTGATTCTTGCACCTCTCCTCGGGATATGTGGGAGAAATTCAAATAGCTTTTTGGCACCATTAATGAGTTTCGTGCACTTCAGATTGAGGCAAAATTGTCTTCACTTGTACCTAATTCTTTACCCTCCTTTGAGGAGTTCTTGATGAAGTTTTAATTCTCTCAAATCACTCTTGCAAGGTTGTGGGAAGAATAAAACTAACAAAGAATGTGTTTTCGTAATACTGTCTAAGCTTCGAGGGCCATTTCAGGTCTTCTCTTCTACTTTCTCCTCTACTATGGTTGTGTTGGGAAATGCATTTACCATGCCATCTTTCAAGGTTTTTGTGAGCGTTTGACTCGTGAACAAGCAAAGTTGACTCAATTTGACTCTCTTTCCAATTCCAAAAACCAAGCATTGGTAGCACAAACATCCAAAGGGAAAGACAAGAAGAAACAAAAGCCTAAGAAAAATACTTCATCAAGTAGTGAGCATTCATCCAAACCATCTCAAAAGTCAAAACAAAAACCTCAACCAATCCTCAAAATGACAAATCTTCTAACTTCGATGAGTCTTTATAATGTCCCCTTTTCATCAGTGAGCAGTGAAGTGGCCCGTCAGCCAATTTTGCATGCCCGTAGGCTCGTCGGAGGTAAAATTAGGGTTTCCTATTTTATAGGAGGTTTCTGACGCATTTTTGAAGATTTGCATGTGAGCGTTTCTAGTGCATGTTCGGTGGAGCTTTCTGGGTTTTTGGAGAGCTTCAGAATGGTGTAACATGCATCTCCATCTGACAACCTTTCCCGGCACTTACTATTTTTAGTAAGTCACGACGGTTGCTCGGTTTGTGCTCAAAATGAGTTTGGAACAACTTACTATTTTTAGCAATATGCTATTTTTAGTAAATTCTATTTATGTCAGTGTCATTTTCGGAGGTTTGCACGTTGGAGTTTCGAGTTTTGAATTGTGGATTCTTTTTGGGTTTTCAGAGAGCTTCGCAGTGATATGATATGCAACTGCATTGGGCAACTTTTTAGAATTTACTATTTTTAGGAAGCTCTATTTCTAGCAATGCTCGGGTTGGTAGCAATTCAATGTGCTCTTTTATTTCTGGCAAGGTAGTGAGTATATTTGGTTTTTGGCTTTGAGGTGCATTTTTGGAGGGATAAGTTATTTTAAGTCATTAATGTTATATTTCATATTTGGTCCCCTTGGCCTAGTGATTGATGACTTAATGTTGTTTTAATGTGGCTCTTAAGGGTGGACGCCTCATTGAGGTGTTATTTTAATATTTTAAATGTTATTATGCCCCTTGAGCTTTGGACGCCTAGGATAATGGAGGAATAAGTGAATTTTAAAATTAAAATATTGCAAAAGGCTCGGGCATCCCTTTTTGGAGGGAAAAGTGGAATTTGAAGAGTCGCCTCGAAACTCTATTTAAGAAAGGCTTTGCTCCAACTTTTGGCATCCATTGCTTAACATATTGAATTGTTGCCGAAATGATTTCAAGCTTATGGCTTCGAGGAATGCATACCTCCTAGCAAGAATCCAATTTCGTGTTTGAGAGATAACACCTAGTTGGAATTGAGGCTACTTCTCATTCAGATAAGCAGATTGAGCATCATTGTTGAAGAATTTTGGTGATATCTTCAGTTTTGTGTTTGCCGGTTTTTGTATGGCTGAAGCGAATTTTCAATTGCAAATCATTGAGTGATTTTTATTTCATTGTGGGTATTAGCCCATTCCATTCTAATGCTCTAGGCGCCCCTCTTTGTGCATTTTCAGATTTTATCTTGGAGTCTCTAATTTTTTAGAGAGGTCACCCTCCTTCTAGGGTCATACCATTCACCCTAGCTTGACATTCGGATTCGTGCTTTTCATTTTGAGGCAATTTTGCATTGTATAACTCTTGCTCACTAGTCGCCTTGCCTCTAGGATGTATTGTTTCAGTTTTGGGGTGCATTGAAGGTGTTTTGTGGGAGAAATAAGCATTTTAGTGTTTGTTTAGCTTGCTGGTCTGTACTTTTGTTTGCTGGTATTTCATATCAAACTTAGCTATTTCCATTTTATGCTATATTTCTTGGGTGTTCTTATTCATATTTGTAATCAGAGGTATAGTGTAATCATTGCAGTAACTTTGGAGCAGGTTTTGTAATGTTCCCTTTTTCATGAGCTTCAGTTTTCAAAGGGTTTAGCCTATTCCTGACTCTCGTAGGCTAATGAGTATGGTTAGAGGGTCGTTTGAGGCAGTTTCCTAGCCAATAGTTGGCTTCTTCTCCTGGATTCAGTAATTATAAGGGGGTTTCCTATGTTATGTTGAATGTTGGAAAACATAACGTGTTGTTGGAAAACATAATGTGTTATCCGGATGTTGGGAAACCAATTATTTGCACTTTATGAAGTTATATTTTAATATTATAATAAAGTGCAAATAAAAATAATATTATTAATGATTTATTAGAAACTTCTAGATGGGCTGACCTCAAGAGGAGAAAATGTATTTAAATAAGGGGTTAGGCTTGGCTTCAAATCATCGAAGAAATTGATATTTGCTTGATGTGTCTGTTTGGTGAAGGAGCCAGTTAGGGTTTCTGCCATTATTGGACCTTTGGGAACGAAACTCTCATTGGTTGAGCAATTTTGAGGCTGTGAAACTATCAGTTGAGATTATTGCCAATTGTGGGCTTCATTTCAGAAGTTCAACTTGTGCTTCATTGTGGAATTTATCTGAGTACAATAGCTGATGTATTGTACAATTTCTGAGTAAGGGTTTGACAATCGCAACAGCTGATTTATTGTTGCAACCATATTCTTCTTGGTGAACTACAGCTGCTGTACTGTGGTTTTCCATTTGGAGGAAGAGATTACATATCAGCTTATTGAAGCATCTTGGTATGAATTGGAGAGAGGATTGCATCGCATTTCTCATCAGTAGCTGGTCATAATCAGACTTATTTTCATGTTGGTCAATCTGCATAAGAGAAGGAGGACAATTCTATTCATATCTCACTTTAGGAAGGTTGAATGGTTGTGGGTATTGAAGTAATCTATTCCTTGTACCTTGGCGATCCTTCCTAGGGTCTCTTTGCTGGCTTAGACAGGGAAGATTATTTTTGGTTGATGGTTTTTCATGGCTGCAATCAGCAGCGGTGATTCTCAGATTTTAATTCATTGAGGCCAATATATGCATCGATTCTTCTTGGTCATTGGAGGGCTCCATTTTGGGAGTAGGGGCATTGGTGTGTGAGCTGATTGGGAGCTTGATCAAGGCCACAACTATTAATTTCTGAAGCATACAGGTCTGAAACAGGGGTGGCATTTGCAGGGGTCATTGCACCTTGTTTGGAGTTCGATATTCAAGTCAAGAGGGCTGCATTCTCATCATCAATATTGAAGACATCTTATACCAGGTTCCTCTTGTATTTTGAAGTAGGTTTGCATTATTATTTCAGTCGTCTAGTCTTGCTGCTGTAGGCGTTCATTTATATCAGATTTGGCATTGTAATAGAACATCTATTGTAAGCCAAGAGTCTTGGCTAATTATATTAGCATTGTACTTGAAATTGCATTCAACAAAGGAGGGATAAGTTGCATACCAATTGTTTGATGTAATGCTTATATTGATTGAGTTCTAGATTATCATATGAGTATGCATGCCAAGTGTTTGTAAAAATGCTACTTGGCTGTAGGTGCACATTCTTCATATAGAGTTCATGTATTTGTTTCTGAAAGGTCAAAAAGAATTGCATTAACATCTTAGAACATTGCTTAGACATTGTAGCATTAATTTGCAAGCATTTAAACTTCATTTGAAACCATTCCAAGCAAGCAAGCAAACTGAAAATACAAAGACAGCAAATTAAGAGGTTGCGTGCAAAGTGTTTTGACAATATTCCTTGAGGCCTTAATTAGCGAATTAGGGTCAGATATTGCAAGGAATATTACAATGGTTTCAGAAGTGTGAGCATTGCCATTTTGGTCTATCCTTCTCCTTTAGGTGAAAAACCCTAAAGTGTTAGAAAGCCATAGCAACCAAGATCTTTGTTTCACTTTTTGATGAACTTGACGATATTCCTTGAAGGCAAATTTAGATAAGAACTAGCAAGGGATATTACAGGTTTCTACTGAAAATCATTGTAATAAGCTTATTGTAATTGTTGATTTTAGTAGTACTGAATCAGCCTTTTAATATTTCATTTGTATCTTTCTTATTTCACCCACTAAATAAGTGAAGTATCCCCACTGCTTAAGTGGATGCCTACTGTTAGCAGATGATTGCACTCTTTTGTAATAATTTCCCCCCCACGGCATAAGTGGTAGTGCGGAATTTCATGGCTGGTTTACTGCCTACACTTTCATTTCCAACATTGTAATTCAGTCCAGTTTATTGCTAACGACCCCTATCACCATATGCTATCACCTCGCCTTCAATGGGATCTTGGTGAACATTCTTGGTGAAGGTTACTTTCAAGCTGATTATCTTTGGAGCTAACGCTAATCATTGGTGCTAGTGCTGGATTTTGTAGTGAAAATTTGGGAAAAATTTAAGGGGAATATTTCAGTCTTCCTCCAAGGCGAAGAAGAAATCAAGTGAACCTTGCAATTTTTGTGGTAAAAAGGGTAATCCAATCACTAGATGTTGGAAGAGATTAGAGGGTTTAGAGGAACACATGCAGTAGCATAACATCTCAGCCCCTAAGTCTTCTTCCTCCTATACAAGTAAAGTTCATGCTCATTCTGCACGGGCCTTACCTTTTGCAATTACTTGGATACTTGATTCTAGTGCAACACATCACATGACTCATTCTCAAGATTTGGTCTCACCCCTTTCAAGTTACAACACTACACAAATTGCAGTAGGGGATTCTACACGACTTTCAATTTTGGGTTCAAGTATTGTTCCACTTGAGGGTGGTCTTCTTTAGGATGTTCTTGTTCTTCCTAATATCTCCATCAATTTTCTTTCAGTGTATCAGATTTTCCAATATGGTACCGAGCGGACAATTGAGTTTACCCCACATGCTGTAGTTATCTGTGACCTTCATGATCATGATATTGTTGTGGCTACTAGGAGTGTTGATTCTTCCATTCGTTTATACTTTATATTGATTTGATGGTTTTGAGAGTTTAATTGGTTTCAATTCATCTTTCATAGCACATGTGGACTTTGTGAGTAAGCTTTGGGATGATGTTTCAGTCATGCCAATTACAGATATCTCCAACAGATGAGTACTCAAGCATTGGTGTTAGGGCTCCCTAAGATTTCTTGTACCAATGGTGTTTGTTGAGGTTGTGCCCTTGGTAAACATCACCAAGGTTCTTTTCCTACAAATAAAGCCACACATGCTAAGGCACCCTTAAATTTGGTACATAGTGACTTCATGTCGTTTCCAACTTTTTCACGGGCCAAATATGTGCTCACATTCATTGATGACTTCTCCAGACGTACATGGGTGTACTTTCTCAACTACAAAATTGATGTATTTAATTCTTTCAAGATCTTCAAGCCATTTGTGGAGAAGCAATTTGATCTTTCTATTTGGCGGATACGCACAGACAATGGAGGGGAGTATGTCAATCAAGCTTTCAAGGACTTTTGTATTGAGCATGGTCTTCAACATCAACTTATAGTTCCATACACCCCTCGGCCAAATGGTGTTGTTGAACAAAAGAACATAACTTTACAAGAGATGGCCAACTATATGATTCAGTCACGAGCTATAGATTCTTCTTTTTGGGCTGAAGCAGTGAATTGTGCCAATTATATTCAAAATCATATGCCTCATAAGGCATTGCGACATATGACTACTAAGGAGGCTTAGTCCCATGTCAAGCTCGATGTATCTTCATTCAAAATCTTAGGTAGTGAGGCTTGGGCATTCCTTCCAGAAGCTCAATGAAAAGCCATGGAAAGGAAAAGCCAACCACTCATCTTTGTTGGCTACAGTGAGGATGTTAAGGCGTACAAGTTGTTTGATCTTGATTCTAAAGATGTCCTGTTTAGGCGGAATGTCCAATTTGATGAGCACTTTCCTCGAATGGATTCTTCATCACTAGCTTCTCCCTCACTACCTACTACTCTCTCTTCACCTCTTGAGGATGAGGATGATGCTCCAGCTCTCCCTCCACCTCCAAATATTCAGCCCTTACCCAAGTTGGCCCGCAATAATATTGATGCAATTGGATCTTTGACAAGTGATCCTTCAAATTCCTGTCATACTCGTGCACAGACACCAAGTGCTAGCCTTTTGAGTCATACCATTTCGAATGATCCTCAAGAAATTTAAGAGGCGGTTGGTATTCCTAAGTGGGACAGTGTTATGGCAAATGAGTATTCTTCACTAATGAAGAATAATACTTGGGATCTTGTTCCTCTTCCTAAGGGAAGAAAGTTGGTTTGATGCAAGTGGGTTTACCGTACCAAATATGTTGCAGATGGTTCCATTGATAAGTTCAAGGCTTGTCTTGTTGCAAAGGGGTTCTCTCAGGTCGAAGGCATTGACTATTCTACGACCTTTGCCCCTGTTGCCAAGATGAATTCTATTCATCTTGTACTTTCACTTGCAACTTCACAAGGATGGACAGAATACCAAATGGATGTGAAGAGTGCTTTCCTTCACAGTGATCTTCATGAGGAGATTTATATGGAGCAGCCTCATGGTTTTGTTTGGGACTCCTCACTAGTTTGCAAGCTTCATCGTTTATTATATGGTCTCAAGCAAACCCCTCAGGCTTGGTATGAAAAGATGGACATTTTTCTGCTTTCTTTTGGCTTCACGAGATATCATTTCGATCCCACAATTTACATTAAGCAACAGGAGGGTGATCTTTTGATCCTTGTGTTATATGTAGATGATTTGATTTTTACAAGTTGTTCATCCTCCATGATCTAGAGTGTTCAATGAGCTTTGATGGAGTAGTTTGAGATGACAGATCTCAACCTTCTGCACTACTTTCTTGGTTTACTTGTTATTCAATCTTCTGATGGGATTTCCATTTTTCAGTAGAAGCATGCTCTTGACATGCTTCAAAGATTAGGCATGCTTGATTGCTAGTCTGCCCCCACATCATTTCAATCAAGTGTTGCATTGTCTTCCACTTGTTCTACTTCTTCAATAGATGCTACATTATACAAGCAGTTGATTGGCAGTCTCTTGTACCTAACACATTCACATCCTGATCTTTCTTTTGCAGTTGGTCTTGTGTCTTGGTTCTCTCACGATCAACATGAGTCATTGGCAAGCTGCCAAATGTATTTTGAGATATATTCAAGACACCTCACATTATGGTATTCACTATACATCAAGAGATTCTCGAATAGTTGGCTTCACTAACTTAGATTGGGCTAGTGATGTTAACAATATGAAGTCCTCTTCTGACTTTGTTTTTAGCCTTGGTTCTAACCCCATTACATGGTCTAGCAAGAAGCAATCTGCTATTGCATTATCATCTACGAAGGGTAAGTATCGTGCAATAGTTTTAACCAGCCAGGAGGTTTTGTGGCTTTGTTAGTCAATGACTAAGTTCAATTTTCCTCCTGATAGTCCCACCATTCTTTGGTGCGACAATTGGAGTGCCATTCACATTTCTCGCAGCCCAATGGAGCATTAGCGTACTAAGCAAATAGAGGTCCACATGCATTTCATTCAGCAGTTCATTCAGGATGGTTTTCTCACCTTGGAGTACATGCCTACAAAGGAGCAAGTAGTAAACATCTTCACGAAACCTTTAGCATCGCCTGGATACCTCTAGTTGTGATCGATGCTTGGGGTGAAGGAATTTGTCCTTAGGGGGTCTTCATGAAGCCTCCTTCCTTCATGTTTTTATGCATGCTTTTTTTCATCTCTTTTTTGGAGAGGAGTTTTTCCCATGAGATTTTTTTTTCCCAATTATGAGAGATTTGTTTGATTGTACATGGGCACCTCATCAAGCCTTGTTCTCGAGACCCATTCATACATTATTTGCTTTTTATGCATTCGCTTTTAGAGTTTTTTAGCTATTCCCTAAGTTATACTTAAGGGGCGGTGTTAGAGTAATCATTAATTAACTAATAGTTAATTATTAAGCTAATTTCACTTTATGCACTTAAGCTAAACTTAGGAGTGTTTTTTTCTTTTATTAGATCGGGCTATTATTAGATCATTGTCTCATTACATAAGATGATGACACTTGTCATGATCTTATCCCTTTATCATGTATGGTTTACTCGTATAAGCATTCTCCTTCATTGTATTATTTTAATTCTTTGTAAGTTTTTCTTTTGAGGAGATAGCAAATCATTGTTTGCAGCTCTCATGCGTGGAAGGTGTTCTTGTTTGCTATTTGATCTTACTTTTGTGTGTGTTTCACAATTTCAACAAACTACTCGTGCATGAGTACAGAAATTAGACACATACCTATCATTGAAACCAATGACCAAGGATGATCCCATCAAATTTGCAACCTTACACATGGAAGGATCAGCTCACAAATTGTGGTACCATGGGTTGGTTACCCAAGGTCATGGACTAATAGACACTTGTGATGAATTCTACAAAAGGTTAATTGAGAGATTTGACATAAAGGATCTAGAAGTCCATTTCAGAAAATTGACACAATTAAAACAAGAAGGGGGAAAGGAGAGATATGTAGAAGAATTCCAAAGATAATCGATGATGGTGCTTGATGTTTCCAAAAGAAAATTAATCGTCCTCATCGAAGGCTAGCTAAACCACTTACGGGTTTAATTAAGGAATTTGATCCATTAACCCTTCAAGAGGCTATCAAAAGAGCTTTGAATTTAGAAATTTTCATAGCCAAGAATAAGTTCTTTCAAAAACCCCTCCTCTAGGGCTGATTACGAAACCTTTTCAAAAAGGCTTTTATCAACAAAAGGCATTACCACCAAAAGAGTAATTTTGATGAAGTAACCAAAAAAATGAATTGCGCTGAAACAAATTATGCTTTTCCTGCAAAAAACCATGAGAAACTGGACACAGATGTTTGGGAAAAGGCCAAGTGCATTACATAGAAGCAATTGTTTGATGAGGAGGAAGAATCAAAGCCTGAAGTAGTTGATTGTGAAACTAAAACAAAAAAAGAAAGTAAATATTCAAAGGGCACACTTGCAAACTTGTCAAGTGCTCCAAAATATCATCCTTTTCGAGTACGAGGGGTCCTACAAGGGCACAAAGTTACAATCTTAATTGATAGTGGAGGGACACCCAATTTCATTGATGAAGGATTAATTTCTAGAAGAGGGTTGGAAATAGAAAATTTCAATGAATTCAATGTTATAGTAGAAAACAGTTTTACCATCCCATGCACTAAGAAAATCCAACAATTGGAGGTTACCCTTCGTAGATAGAAGATGCAAGATGATTTTTATATGGTGGACATAGGAGAAACCGATGCGGCTACACTCTTTGGGAGAGTTTGCACAAAATTATCAAATGATGAAATCAAAATTGAAATCAACAGGTAAAGAAATAGTGTTACAAGGCATTTTAGATGGAGCCCCTAGAATTATCAGCCAAAAGAATGGAAAGATGTTTTAGCAATGGACAAGTAGCATAGGCAGCACAATGTTTAGTAACATCTACAACCACTACAAGTGAAAAAGCTTATCACATAGACATACAAAAAATATTGAACAAGCATAGCATGGTTTTTAAAGACATTATGCCCAGATTACCTCCTAAAAGAGGATTTCAACATGTTATAAAACTAGAAAAAGCAACAAAGCCCATCATAACTACTCCTTATAGGCATCCACGAAGATTTAAGGAAGAAATTGAAAAAACAATTAAAGAACTCCTTGAGATGGGTCTTGTTGGACCAAGTTCAAGCCCTTTCACGTTTTCAATTGTCTTAATTAAAAAGAAAAACATAACTATGCGAATGTGCATAGATTTTAGGGCTTTAAACAAAAAACCTATTAAAAACAAATATCCAATCCCCATAATTGATGAATTACATGGAGAAGTGTACTTCTCAAAAATTGATTTGAGATCAAGGTATTACCAAATATGAGTGAAAGAAGGTGTGCATAAGATTGCTTTCAAATGTAATTTTGGGCATTTTGAATTTTTAGTTATGCCCTTTGGGTTAACTAACGATCCCGCCACTTTCCAATCACATATGGACCATATATTCAAAAATAAATTGAGAAAGCTTAGCTTAGCATGCTTTGATGATATCTTGATCTACAACAAATCGAGGGAGGGACATCTACAACATTTGGATGAAGTTTTCAGAATATTAGAGCAACAAGTCTTTTATGCTAAGAAATCCAAATGTGACTTTGGGTTAACAAAGATTCTCTATTTAGGACGGGTTATTAATGCTCAAGGGGTGAAAGTTTATCAACAAAAGATACAGGTCATTTTGGAATGGCCCCCACCAACCAATTTAACTCAATTAAGAGGGTTCGTTGGGCTTTGTAGCTATTATAGAAGAATTGTCAAAGGATTATCTTAATTAGCCTCTCCATTGACAAGTTTAGCCAAAAAGGGAGCATTTCCATGGAAAAAATCAACTCAACAAGCTTTTAATAAACTCGAGAAAGTAGTAAGCTCGTGTCCTCTACTCAACATTCTAGACTTCTCACTTCCATTTGTTCTAAAATGTGATGCATCAAGCAAAGGAGTTGGAGCAATGTTAATGCAAAAGGGGCATCCAATAGCCTTTGAAAGCCGAAAGTTTAAAGGACATTGAAAAGAATTATTCAATCTATGATAAGGAAATGTTAGCTATAATGCATGCCCTTAACAAATTTAGACAATATCTAGCTTGTGGAAAGTTCGTGGTCAAAACAAACCATAATAGTTTAAATTTCTTTCTTAGCCAAAGAGATCTAATAGTCGCAATTTCTACGGATATCTACTTTCATTGCGTAAGTCTACAGTAGAGAACACATCCAAATCTTCTTTAGAAATGACCTCAAAGTCTGAGAAGAATATGGTAGATGGCAAGAGAGAGCCCTTCTTGATAGCTCTCAAATGAAACTTATCCGTTTCATTTAATTGCCACATTATCTCCAAAAAGGCAATTTTGTCTGGCACAAACCTTGTAAGGATGTGTGGTTATACAGGGGATCCATAAATTCTGATAAATGCGGTGTTTGAATGCAAATACCAATCACCCCAATTATGATAAATTCCTTTCTCTGGGTCTCTTTCTTTAGGCCTCAATAGTTTCATCACTTTATTTGAGAGCCTATGGGCATATGGGAACCCTAAATTCTTGAGGACTACGTGCACAAACAATTCTTCAAAGGTGTAATGTCCCCTCCTAGTCAAGTATCAATGGACATTACCTCTAGCCAATTTTCGGGTTCCTATTGGCTAGGAGGTTCAGTTAGGGGACTCAATTCCAGTTGAGTTGGTGTTTTTGCCGAGTCTTTACTATTTTTAGCAAGGGTAAGTGGTTGTGGGTTGCCGGTGTTGAGCTCCAGTGCTTTTCAATTGCCTCCAGTTTGAGCCTTTGGATGATGATTTGCTATTTTTAGTATATTACTAAAAATAGTAAGTCCTGTTCAGAGCATGGACCAGGTTTGGCTAGCCAGTATGAGTATATTTCGATGACTAAAGTCACTTGGTGGAATTATTTTAATATTTGGCTAATGTTTTTTAAAAGGTTTATTAAAAAAGTGACTTTATGTTATTAAGTCGTGGGGTCATAAGGGGACTTAAAAGTGACCAAGGCACCTAGAATTATCACTTTAAGATGTTTTTAAAAGTTAAAAAAAAATTAAATGACCCTCACCTTAGGCGTCCTTCTTGGAGAAGCATTTCAAACAAATTAAAAAATTAAACAAAGCTTTGCTAAGGCGTGGGTTTAGGGTTTAGGGCACCCATCTCAATGAGGAAACATAAAAGTCTTTTGGAGGCTCATTTTTCACATGCTGGAGATTGTTTATGGTCTTATGCTGCTAGTTTGAAGCCAAAGACTTGCAGGACGGAGTTGAGGACGATACCCCTCAGTTCTAAGATCAGCCCCAGCGGTGAAAGACCTTGCTCAGGCTGGTGTAGGGTGTTTTCAGATAGAGAACACATTTGGGCTTTCAAGAATGAAGATTTTTCAGTACTCCTAGGTGGTTTGCAGTAGGGATTTTGGTGTGTGATTGCTGGTGTGGTGTGGTGAGCTTATTTTTCTCAGTTTTGGTGTGTTTTTGGTGAGTTTGTGGAGTTTTCAATTTGCTTGGAGAACCATATTTCTGCTCATAAGTCAAAAAGGAAAAAAAGATATCAAGATGGGTGTTTCAAAAATTCATATTCCTACCTAGGGCACCCCTTTCCATGCTGGTTGCAGATTTTTGGATGAAGGCATTTATTTTCTAGTGAAAATCGCCCTCTTTAAGGAAGTACAGCCTCTTGGAAATTGCTGCAGCTTGTTCAGTGGAATAAAAAGAGGATTATTCAGTGGATTCTAGGACCCTTTTGGCAGCTAAAAAGATTTCACCAGCTGGGTATCATCATCTTGCAACTTGGGGTCAAGGCGTACTTGCAAAAGAAGCTTCCTGTTTGTTGTAGAACACATTTCCAGTTTTGATTTTATGTTGTTTGTAAGACTGAAATAATAAATAGAAGAAATCAGAAACTCCTTGCATCTGAGAGTGTTTATTTTCAGCTTCTTTATGCTCTTTTTTCTATTTACTTTACGCACCATGTTCAAAAATTAAGCATGCAATGTAAACCCATTCAAAATTTCAAGAAAACCTTCAAAATAACTCAAAACAGCAAGTGGCAATAGAGAAAAATCAGAAAAAAAAAATTGGGGGTAGAACATTATAGTGGTATCAAAGCAAGAAATTTCCTTCCAGCCAGTGGGTTAGACTTCTATGAGCCAGAGTGACAGGGAAAGAAGGTATTTGGAGAGGAGTAGAAGGAAGAGAGCTTCTGGGAACATTGGTCAACTACTTCAGAGGAGGAGGAGCAGTTAGAAACTTCTTCAAGTGGGTCATCTAACACAAGTAATATGGGTGATAGGGATGGAGATGGAAATAGGAATGAAAAAAACAACAGGAATGAGGAGCCTCTGGATAGAATGGCTATTCTACACTTTGGTTAGGGGACAGTTGAGGGCAGCTCAACAACAACAGGAGACAAATAACAGGTTGGCTGATTTAGTGCAGAGGATAGACCAATTGGGTAATGGAAATAGGTGAGGACAGCAAGGTGTTGGAAACCAACAAGCTCTAGCAAGACCCCTCATGCCTAACTTTCCACAGAGGATAGAAGCTCCAGCAAACTCCGAACTTACACTTTTGGAGCAACAAGATCAATTTAGGCAAGATTAGATGGATGCAGGACCAGGTCTCCAAATGGATATTTCACTGAAAGACTATATAGACTTGAGGATGAGACATTCCCATCACAAGGGAAATAGATACCAGCAATATGAGCTTCGAAAGAAAGTAGGGAAGCTCACACTTCCATACTTTGATGGGTCTGGGAAAATGGCAGCCAGAGCGTGGGTGCAAAAATTGGACACTTATTTCACATTGAACCCAATGCCAGAGCTTGAGTCAATCCAATATGCTTCTATTCATTTAGATGGGGTGGCGCATGAATGGTGGTACAATGGTATAGTAATATTGGGGCATGCTCAAATTACCTCTTACAGAGAGTTCACAGAAAGGTTGATTGAAAGATTTGACAAAAAGGATCCCGAGCTAAACTTTAAAGAACTAGCACAACTCAAACAATGGGGGTCTTTAGACACATACATATCTGATTTTTAGAAATTATTTGTACTTGTGACTAATATATCCGAGAGGAGGCTAATTGTATTGTTTACAGACGGATTATCAAACCCCTTGAGGGGTTGGATTAAGGCATTTAACCCACCTAGCCTCCATGGAGCCATTAAAAAGGCTAGGGATATGGAAACATCTGCATTTAAAAGAAAATTTCAGTCCAAGAGCCCGCTGCCCAAGAAAGATAAGGACAAGAAATTCCCGTCAAAAGAACATGAGCAGCCTAAGAAACAGTACACTAGACTTGACAGTGAGACCCTTAATGAGTTATGAAGGAAGGGGCTATGTTTTACGTGTAGAGAGCCTTATACACAGGTTCACAGGTGTGCTTCCAAAGCTAAGGCATTGCTAATAGAGTACCAATCAGATGAGGAAGAGGTTGCAGAAAATTCTGATCAGCAAGAGGAAACTGAAGAAAGTGAAGAGGAAAAGGCTCCGAAGGATGTGGGAAAGGTGGGAGAAAACAATGTGATGTTAGCACAGCTTCATAGTTTCCAGAAGAATGAGTCAATGAGGATTAGAGGAGTGGTACAGGGGCAGCGAATGGTAGCTTTAATTAATATAGGAGCCACCCACAATTTCATAGATGAGGGCCTTGTAGCACATAGAGGGCTCCATACACAGAAGGTTGATGGTTTTAGAGTTATGGTGGCAGATGGGTTCACTATTCAGTGCAATCGGATGGTACCACAGTTGAGTGTACAGTTCGGCAGCCATGAGATAAAAGAGGACTTCTATGTTGTGAGTATTGGGGACACAGATGCAGTGTTGGGAATTCAGTGGCTACGATCATTGGGAGAGATAACACTTAATTTTCAAACCATGGAGTTAAAATTCAAATCAGGTGGTAAGAATGTCATTTTGAGAGGCTTATCCAATGGAGGACCACGTGTTGTGACCTTCAAACGAATGGAAAAACTCTTTAGACATAATCATATTGAATGGGCAGCGGAGTGTATAGTTATGCCTACAATCACTAAGGAGGTCAAAAGGTCCTATCCACCTGATATACAAGAGCTCCTTTCTAAGAGGAGCAAAGTATTTAGCAGTATTCCTCCAGGGAGACCACCAGATAGAGGGATAGAGCATGTCATTGAGTTGGAGGAGGGAGCCAAACCTATCCTTACAACTCCCTACCGTCGTCCAAAGAGGCATAAAGATGAAATTGAGAAGACAATTCAGGAGCTGATTGAGATGGGGCACATCAGACCAAGCAAGAGCCCATTTGCTTCTTCGGTGGTTTTGGTGAAGAAGAAGGATGGAACCATGCGCATGTGTGTGGACTACAAGGAGTTGAACAAGAAGACAATCAAAAACAAGTATCCCATCCCACACATAGATGAATTGATAGATGAGTTGCATGGAGCAGTTTACTTCTCTAAAATTGACTTGAGATCACGCTATCATCAGATTAGAGTGAGGGAAGAGGATGTGGAGAAAACTGCCTTCAGGTGCCACTTTGGGCACTTTGAGTTTTTGGTCATGCCCTTTGGCTTGACTAACGCACTAGCAACTTTCCAGTCATGCATGAATAGAGTTTTCAGCAAGCAGCTCCGTAAGTTTGTCCTAATATTCTTTGATGATATTCTTATCTACAGTAGGTCTTGGGAGGAGCACCTAAAGCACTTGGATGAGGTGCTTGGGATACTTGAGAGGGAGTCGCTATTTGCAAAGGAATCTAAGTGTGAGTTTAGCATGACTAAGTTACTTTATTTGGGGCACATTATCAGTGCAAATGTAGTGCAGGTAGATCCTAAGAAAATTAAGGCAATACAAGACTGGCCACCACCTACTAATTTATCATAGCTTAAGGGGTTCTTTGGACTATGTGGTTTTTACAGGAGGTTCGTCAAAGGGTTCTCACAGGTTGCTGCCCCACTTACAGACTTGACAAAAAAGGGGGCATTCTCTTGGTCCGACTCGGCACAGAGGGCCTTTGATCAATTCAAGGTACTGATGAGTTCATGTCCAGTGTTAGCTATTCCTCATTTTTCAAAACCATTTGAGTTAGAGTGTGATGCTTTAGGAGAGGGTATAGGGGCTATCCTAATGCAAAACAAGCATCCAATAGCATATGAGAGTAGAAAATTGAGAGGGGCTGAAAAAACTTATTCCATATATGATAAAGAAATGTTGGCTATTATGCATGCTTTGACAAAGTTCAGACATGTTGATTGAAAATTTTGTATACTTGGGAAAGTGTACAAAATTGTGATTTCAGCCACAGTACGTGAGATAAAACTCTCCTAATTAAGGGAAGGCTCCCTCTTTAACTAATTTTAACTAATATAAGTAGGACAGCAATCTTTCCTCTTCTTTCAGGAAGGATTATATTCTTTTCTCTTCACAGAAAAGTAACAACAAACTTTAAGAAAACTTATCACAGTAGCCTTGAAATGAAAATGAGAGAGCCGAAATGAAGTTTTCTGAAAGCACAAAGACTTTTGTCACCTCCTTCGGGACGGGAAAAAAATCACCAAGCACAAAGTCTTGAAGATCTGAAATCCTATCTACCTTTTTAGAATGATTACCTAATGACAATATACAGCATAAGACAGCACAAAGTCTGCGAGTATGATGCACCTATTAGACTTGCAATTCTTCTCAATTACTAAATTCAAACTATGAATTCAACCTTCAACATTCACAGCACAAAGTCTGCAAATATTTCAAGTGAAACTCTCTTTAGCAATTTTCCACAATCTCCAAATAATTACAAAGTAATGCTCCAAAATGACATAAGAACACAATGGATGCAAGGTAGGACTTCAACACTAAGTCTGAAATTTCCAACTCTTTGATATTACTTGAAAAATAACAACTTATAACTATAAAGCTCAAAGTCTTTATAAGTACAAAATTTTGCAAAATTTTCTTCCTTGCCAAAAGATAAATATTACAATAGACCCCCTCAAGTATTTATAGGAGAGAAGCCTTGAGAAAAAGGTGGGAGGATCCCAACTAACTTGAGAAATTCTCTCAACCACTAACTAACTGCAGTTGACTTATTCAACATTACAAGTCCTATTGTAATTTGACTTGTAATGTAATCACATGTAATTACATTTTACAAAAATGCAAGTGAAAGGAACACTTGCAATTACAAAATTTGCTTTTACATGTAACTTGTCAAAAACAAAATACATAAAATAAAGATAAAGTATTATAAGACACTTTTTATTCCATTTCAGTCTTAGCTTTGAAAGTCTGAAACTTGCTGATAATTCCTTGCAACTCATCAGGATCAGGGCCTAGCGTGCTCTTGGCAACCGCAATAGTCTTAAGGATCACATCATAATACCTTATTGTTGCTTCTCTATGTTCTTCAAGAACAGTTTGCATTTTATCAAGGATCATTTGATGATTAACAAACTTATGAATTGAATCCATAGTAAATTGTTCTGACTCCAGCTCTTGGCGAAGATTTGTTGTTATCTCAGTAGTAACCACATCAACTGCAAGTAACTCTCCTTCGTGACTTAGAATCTTGCAAGACATTTCCTCAAAACTAGAAAGTATGTCCTGCTCAACCTCGTCACTCATTTCTAGCGTAGCTTGAACATCTTTGATGAGATCTTCAACAACCAATGACTTGTTTGTCATGAGTTCTTCAAATTCTACATATTTTCCTCTAACTGGTATTATTGAATTGCTGCATAGAATCTCTATCATGCCAAATTTTCAAATCTTTTTTAAGTGAATCCAGACTTTGCTTGAGTTTTGAACTTATAAAATTCGTCATGACACGAAGATGCTTGGCAAATATGCTTTCGACAGTGATGGGAGGAAAATTGGATCTGGAGAGGCCATTTGCAAGTTTAACTTGTAATCAGGTCTTGAGAACCCGATTGCAAGTGAAATGTATTTTTTGACAATGTGTACTTGCAGTCGGGTCTTGGAGACCCGATTGCAAGTGAAGGGAACATGATATGATGAATGGGATGCATTTGAATGGATTTGCAAGTGAAGTGTGAAGCATATGGAAGCAAATGCAAGCATTTTGAAGGTTTTTTAAATGTATCCTTACTTGCAGTCGGGTCTTGGAGACCCGATTGCAAGCATGCAAATGATGAAAACTTTTATCCCTCAATGCATTTCGGAAGTGCACCATGAACTTGTGACCAAGAAGAAACCAAGAAAGAGAAAACAGAAAATAAAACAGAGACAAAGACAAAAACGTACCTTTGAAGAGCAAAAACGCACAGCTGAAGAAATAAAATAAGAACCCTTGATTTCTAACCAGCACTTAAACAATCAGCTGAGTATTTAATCCTCTCCTCAAGAAACGCAGAAACAAAGGGAAGAAGAAGAGAGAAAACACGCCAAGAGGAGAAGAATGACCAAGACCAAGTCAAAAATCGGGTTTGAAGACAAGAGTACATGCTTCAGCAAAAACTCGAACTATAAGCTTGAAATCGGGCTTTTTGAATGCCTTTACAAGTGACTTGAGTCACAAACTTAAGTGGGTTGGATCTTTCAAGAGCAAATACAAGTTGGTTTTGAAAGAGCACTTCACATGCGAACTCGTAATCGGGTCTTCAAGGCTCGATTACAAGTAATAAACTTGACTTTTACTTTTCAACTTGTAAATCGGGTCTCAAGACCCCCATTACAAGTTACATATTATCAAAAAGTAACTTAAAAACCTCTAACTTGCATTTCGGGCTTTAAGACCCCCATTACAAGTGATATGAAATTTATAAAGTGACTAAAAGCGCTTTCACTTGCAAATCGGGTCTCAAGATCCCCATCGCAAGTAAACAACAAAACACAAAAAGTGACTTAAAAGGCCAAAAAGGAAATCAGGTCTTAAGGACTTGATTGCAAGTTAGAGGTATCACTTGCATTTTAGAGCTTGAAAGTTCCATACTTGCAGTAAGACGTCCAAAACCCGACCAGAGGAAGGAAAGACACAAAAACAAGACCAAAACGGACACAAAACCAAAATGAAAATAACCAAGACGACAAAAGACCTTATTGAATATACAAGGCACGATTTTCCCTTGAGAAACGTGCATTAGAGTAACCAAAAATAGGAATTTTTAGAGAAAAATTCATATAGGTTGTCCAATTTTTGCTTTGCAAAAATCGAGGACAACGAGATAGTACCTGGTTGGGGGAAAATTTGTAGTTAAAACGGATCATAACAGCCTTAGATATTTCTTAAACCAGAAGGAACTTAGTGAAAGGCAGCAAAAATGGGTTAGCAAACTTCAAGCCTTTGACTTTGAGATTGAATACGTGAAGCGGAAAAGAAATATAGTAGCTGATGCACTCTCTAGGAGGCCACATTTATGCACTATTTCTGAGATTGCAGTAGATTGGAAAGAGGTTATACAAGCTGATTATGCCAAAAATTCATTCACGAACAGCATATTAGAGGGTATCTTAAATGATGATAAGTATAGTGTTAAGGATGGACTAATTTTTTACAAGGGGAGAATACTTTTGGTGGCTGAAACTAAGTTTTTGGAGCAAGTTTTGAAGGCTTTTCATGACACCCCACTAGCTGGTCATCCGGGATTCTACAAGACTTATAGGCAGATCCGTGAGAGGTTCTCATGGAAAGGGATGAAAGACTACATAACCAAGTATGTTCGTAAGTGTCAGGTGTGCCAACAAAATAAAAATGAGCACACCTTTCCTGCTGGTCTGCTGCAACCATTACCTATTCCCACTCAAAAATGGGAAAGTATTACTATGGACTTCATCACAAGACTTCCCAAGGTGCAAGGGAAGGATTGCATTTACGTGGTAGTGGACAGGTTGACAAAATTTGGTCATTTCTTTGCTATATCAGCAGGGTTTACAGCATTACAGGTGGCTGACTTGTTTTTCAAGGAAGTTTTTAGGCTACATGGGGCACCTAGAAATATCATAAGTGACAAGGACAGCAAATTCATGAGTTTGTTTTGGCAAGAATTATTCAAGTTATGTGGTACAGAGTTGACTCCCAGCACTAGCTACCACCCCCAAACAAATGGACAACTGAAATAGTTAACAAGTGGTTGGAGGGTTACCTGAGGAATTATGTACAGGGGCAGCAAAAGGCATGGGTTAGATGGCTGCACCTAGGGGAGTTTTGCTACAATTCCACCTATCATATGTCCATCAAGATGTCACCGTTCATGGCACTGTATGGGTATGAGGCTCCGAGCTTCATTGATTTACTATTTGGTGATTGTCGGGTGCCCAGGGCTAAGGACTTCCGACAGGAGAGTCAGGATATCATGAGGTCATTGAGAGAGAACATACAGCAGGCACAAAATCAGCAAAAGTTATATACTAATCAGCACCGGATTGAGAGAGAATTTGAGGTGGGTGACTTGGTTTACGTCAGGCTACAGCTATACAGGCAGTCCACTCTCAAAAAAAGTGGTGCAAAGAAGTTGAAACCTCAATTTTATGGGCCTTTCAGAGTAACCAAGAGAGTGGGTGAGGTTGCTTATGAGCTGGAGTTACCAGAGGACAACAAAGTGCATAATGTTTTTCATGTATCTCGCCTCAAGAAGGCGTTGGGACATAACGTGGTACCTTCAGCAGTGTTACCTCCTTTGGACGAGGAGGGGAGATTGGAGTTGATACCTGAGGCAATCATTGATTTCAGGGAGAGGACAGTCAGGAGGAGAGTGATTACTGAGTACTTGGTGAAGTGGAGGGATCTACCTGTTGAGGATGCGACATGGGAGAGCGAGCAGGTACTTCAGCACCCAGTGTTACGATTGCTTGAGGTCAAGCAATCTTTGGGGAGGGCGGATTGTAATGTCCCCTCCTAGTCAGGTATCAGTGGACATTATCTCTAGCCAATTTTCGGGTTCCTGTTGGCTAGGAGGTTTAATTAGGGGACTCAATTCCAGTTGAGTTGGTTTTTTTGCTAGGTCTTTACTATTTTTAGCAGGGGTTAGTGGTTGTGGGTTGTCGGTGTTGAGCTCCAGTGCTTTTCAGTTGCCTCTAGTTTGAGCCTTTGGATGATGATTTGTTATTTTTAGTATATTACTAAAAATAATAAGTCCTGTTCGGAGCATGGACCAAGTCTGGCTTGCGAGTATGAGTATATTTCGATGACTAAAGTCACTTGGTGGAATTATTTTAATATTTGGCTAATGTTTTTTAAAAGGTTTATTAAAAAAGTGACTTTATGTTATTAAGTTAAGTCAAGGGGTCATAAGGGGACTTAAAAGTGACCAAGGCGCCTAGAGTTATCACTTTAAGATGTTTTTAAAAGTTAAAAAAAAATTAAATGACCCTCACCTTAGGCGTCCCTCTTGGAGAAGCATTTCAAACAAATTAAAAAATTAAACAAAGCTTTGCTAAGGCGTGGGTTTAGGGTTTAGGGCGCCCATCTCAATGAGGAAACATAAAAGTCTTTTGGAGGCTCATTTTTCACTTATGCTGGAGATTGTTTATGGTGTTTATTGCTAGTTTGAAGCCAAAGACTTGCAGGACGGAGTTGAGGACGATACCCCTCAGTTCTAAGATCAGCCCCAGCGGTGAAAGACCTTGCTCAGGCTGGTGTAGGGTGTTTTCAGACAGAGAACACATTTGGGCTTTCAAGAATGAAGATTTTTCAGTACTCCTAGGTGGTTTGCAGTAGGGATTTTGGTGTGTGATTGCTGGTGTGGTGTGGTGAGCTTATTTTTCTCAGTTTTGGTGTGTTTTTGGTGAGTTTTGTGGAGTTTTCAATTTGCTTGGAGAACCATATTTCTGCTCATAAGTCAAAAAGGAAAAAAAGATATCAAGATGGGTGTTTCAAAAATTCATATTCCTACCTAGGGCACCCCTTTCCATGCTGGTTGCAGATTTTTGGATGAAGGCATTTATTTTCTAGTGAAAATCGCCCTCTTTAAGGAAGTACAGCCTCTTGGAAATTGCTGCAGCTTGTTCAGTGGAATAAAAAGAGGATTATTCAGTGGATTCTAGGACCCTTTTGGCAGCTAAAAAGATTTCACCAGCTGGGTATCATCATCTTGCAACTTGGGGTCAAGGCGTACTTGCAAAAGAAGCTTCCTGTTTGTTGTAGAACACATTTCCAGTTCTGATTTTATGTTGTTTGTAAGACTGAAATAATAAATAGAAGAAATCAGAAACTCCTTGCATCTGAGAGTGTTTATTTTCAGCTTCTTTATACTCTTTTTTCTATTTACTTTATGCACCATGTTCAAAAATTAAGCATGCAATGTAAACCCATTCAAAATTTCAAGAAAACCTTCAAAATAACTCAAAACAGCAAGTGGCAACAGAGAAAAATCAGAAAAAAAAAAATTGGGGGTAGAACATTACAAAAGGCAACATACCTAGCTGCCCAATGATGCATGTCCCATATGTCTGTCCATGTTTGGACAGGCATTTGGATTCCTTCATCATTTATCATCCTTAACTCATGGAATCATGCCAAGTGCTTCTTCCACTATGCAAGATCAAATAACAGAACAAGGAGTACCATTTAAAATGAATTGAAAAATCTTTATCTGAAATGGCTTTCAACTGGGAATGCATACCTTCAGCAACGTAGGATGCATAGTCAAAGCCCTTGTTTGCATCCCTATGTTGCACATCAACAGCAAGCATCACCATGTACTGGCATCTAAACTTTACAATCCTCAACCAAGACTTGAGACAAAGCACAATAAGTATTGACAAAGTACTCCTCAAAGATGTCATAGTTGAAAGACTCAACTTCATTCTTTGTGAATTTGACTATTTTTCATTTTGAATCTCTTATTTTGTGTCGTGGTAACCACATAACCCTATAACTATGCTTATCTTGGGCAAATTCTCTATTAAGTGCACCAAAACCATTGGGCACATTAGTTATAACATTGAGGTTAAAAACCTCAGTGATATAGTGTTTGTTCAAGTGTAATAGAACACCTCCATGCCTGTTCCTAATAATTTTATTCTCTACATCATAGCTTTTGGCAATAGCCTTGATAAGGTCAACATTTACAAAGACATTGGGGACAACCAACTTCCCCAAATCCATACACTACAAGTTTGAGATGGGCCTATCTGATTGGCTTCTTTTGTATCCATACTCAAACAAATTCCATCCTTGTTGAGGGATGGCAACATCCTTGATAGCACCAGCCCTATCCACAAATCTATTTGTAATTACTCCAATGCCCTAAGCATGCTTGGCTCATTTTGATGATCCGGGCAACTGTTTTAACAAATCCTCCTCCAAACTCCTTTTAACTGCTCAGGCTTTTGAAGTGGATTCTCATTTTGAAGGCTTTACAAAGCAAGCTAGAGTTTCTAGGGTTTCTATTTAACTAGGGTTTTTACTTGAGCATAAAAGATTTTACAATGTATTCTGAAAACCCTAATTCATACAATTCCAAATGGCGTAATAGAGAATGCAATTCTTAACAAAGTAAATTTTACTCACCCATTTGCACACTTAAAAACTCTAATTTTGCCTTTGAAAACTTGCAAAAGACACACCAGCACTTGAAATTCCTCCACACATACTTTCGACAACTTTTAACAATAATGAATTGCTTTGCCTTATGCAAATTTCCTTATAGTGGTGGTAGGAAACAATCTTTTACTGCAATTAAGGCAAACTTGAGCAAAATGAATGCCTATATGTATCCATTTGCCAAGTTTGAAAAATGATCGTCGATCAAAATATGGCGCAAACAATCAATGGCCATCGCATTTGCATAACGTATTGCAAAAGGAATTTGAAAATCCTCTGTTGAAGTTGTGATACAATACAGTTGTGTGACGCAATCAAAAAACACCAAATGTTGAATAGCTACAAACTGGAACAAGCCCATGGACACGTGGAAGAAGAGAGCTTTGTCGCATTTTAGAGTAACCCCGAGCTTGATGTAATTGCGACAAACTAAGAAGCTGCAACCAAATAAGGAACGACCACATGCAAAGTGCATTTTTATTTAAGCAAGCGCGTTATCGCAATTTTGGATAGCCTTCAGCAGATAGAAATTATGATGCAAAGAAAGTATGTGCTTGAATAAAGTGATAACAGGGGTCAAGCTATCGGGCTATCACATTTTAAGAAGAGCGTGACACATAAAACTGCGATGCAAAGGAGAGTTGCAACCAAATAAGAAGCTGATAAATGTCATCACATAGCATTTGCTATAGAAGACTTGAAAGCATGATGCATTAACCAATGCAACGCAATTAGAAAACGACATGTAGCCTTGCACTGAGGACCACTTAAATGGGCGCTCAAAAGGTAACTTAAGTAAATTAAAAGGCTTGCGAGATAATTGTTAATAGACAATCACTACGGAATGAGACCAATTGTTGAACAAATAAAAGGGCATAAGGCGGTCACTTAAGTTATTTCAAACGGGCAATAACAAGTCAACCTCAAAATAGAAGAAAAGTGATCAACACCATGGAAATGCCTAGGGTTCTAGACTTCAAAAAAATCATCACAAACACTCAAAGGAAAGCCCTAGGAACTGGACTAGTTCCACCACATACTAGGACTTTGGAGGAGGCTAATGAATGAGTTCTCACTTGCAATATTATGATTTCATCTAAAACTTGTCTTCCATCCATATATCTTGTTTGTTGCAAGAAGATGATCTGTGTGAGTTGGTCTCAATCAATGATAATTATCTATGTTATAATTATGCATACAATTTTACATGATGGTATTATGCTGAAAGATTCAATTCAATAACATTTCAGTTCCCCTAAACCATATCGGCAAACAGGGAAAATTTACCCTCCATAAATGAGTTTTGAATTCAAGCCTTGGATTAGAGTTGGTGCTTCAGTTCCATTATTGGACATGGTTCAGTGGCCTCTACACTATGTTAGTAAGACTTTTCCATCAGAACTTAGAACACTTACTCAAACCCTTCCCTTCCCAAATTTGCTTTATCAAAACAAAATGAACAATGAACATATTCCTATATTAACTTACATTCTATATCGGTCACTAGCTTTGTACCATGTATGAGAAGTTGTCTAGCTTCATCTTAAATATTATTTCCTTGTACCTCCATATGGTATTTCAATTTGTGAAGCACAAAAGCAAGATCAAACATTTTCATTATAGAGAACATCAAATGTATGCCACAGATGCACTATCTTTATTCATCTCAGATGTTGTGACTTTGAAAACACTAAAATAGGACCCCATCCTCCCAAGTAGGTATATGGTTTGAAGAATCAGTCAACACTCTTTAGTTGATTTCAGATAGAACTTAGCTCCAAAGTTCCATGATAGATTGGTAGCAATGTGATACACCAAGGGTTAATAAGATTTGTCAGACTAAATCCAAGCAAGTCTTGGAACTGTTTGACCCATGCCCCACTAGCTCAAGATCAATATCAACAATATCCAAGTCTAAGCAAGGTTATTGTGATTGTGTCAAGGTCATCCTAGAAACCAAATAAAGGCAAAACCATAAAAGGAATACTCACCTACACAACTCACACCAGACTTGTGTGCCAAGTTTCCCCCTAATTACTCATGATTTTTGGCACAAAACTCTCAAGTTTTACCCTCAAAATCAACAAATCTTGCACTTGGACTTGCAAGTCCCCGAAGTAAACTCACCTACATGAAAAACGAAACCCTATCACCTTAAAAACTTCATTTATTTACATTTTCCATTCATTTAGTCTTCCACAAGGGCAAATCAAGTAGAGAGGAGGCATTGGAAAGCAATTTAAGGTTGGATTTGAAGATTGAATTAAATTTGAAGTGCATTTAGGTATTTATTCTTTTTTCCTTTTTTTCAAATTTCAAAAGTCAAATGCTGAAAACCTTGCTGTTATGCTGTTCAAACAAACCTTCTTGCTAGAATTGTGTTTTCTTTTATCTTTTAATAGCTTTCCCTTTCAATTGTTTTCAAAATTTCACTCCTAAAACCCCACTGAATTTTTATTTTTATTTTCAATGTACAAAATCAACAATGGCAACAAAAGGCAATGGCAAGAAAGACTGTCCATGGAAGCATGGCACACCAAGTGAAGCCAAGGGCACAATGACCTGCATTTTTTGCAAGTTTACCATGATAGGAGGAACCAATAAGCTAAAATTCCACCTTGCTTGGATTTTTTGCAAAGAAGTGAAGTTGTGTCCTCAAGTGTCTGAAGACGTGAGGAGAGAAATGAATGCCCCACTTAGCAGTTCTAATATGAAGAAAACAGAAAGGAAGAGGACAAAGTAAGCAATGGTCGCATTGATGAATTCCCACCCCAAATCATCTACAAATTATTTTAGTGGCCCTTACATTTGGCATTTCTCTATTGAGGGGAGTACTAGCTGTCTTCATTCTTCACCAAATTTCATTGTTCCTCAAAATGTTAGAAGGGAACAACCTTCACTTTAAGGTACTGCTTGGAGCAAAGAAAAACCTGATGAGGCTGGGATGGTAGTGACAAATTTTTGGTGTTACAATAATATACCCTTCCATGTGACAAACAATGCATATTGGAAAGGGTTGGTGAACACATTAATAGTTGTCAATGTGGGATTTAAGATTCCAATGGCTAAAAATTTAAGTGGTCCATTGCTAGAGGAAGCCATCAAAAATGCATGGCTTGTAGTTGTTGATCAAAAGGAAAGTATGTAGGAGAAAGGGGTTCAGCATTTTATCATATGGATGGATAGATGGTAGAAATACGACACTCATTAACTTTTTGGTGGCTTCGAGTAGCACACTAGTGTGCTTGAAATTCATCAATTCCTCACATGAAGTCAAGAATGTTGAGACTTTATGCAATCTATTGGAGGAGATGATCCAAGAGATTGGGGTGGAGAACGTTGTCCAAATTGTCACGGACAATGCAATAGCATATGGCCAAAAGGAGACTCATTCAAGAGAGGCATCCCACAATTTGTTGGAGTCCTTGTGCTACACAATGCTTGAATTTGATGCTTGAGGACAATGGAAAGATTGAATGGGTCAAAAGTGTGGTCAAAGATGCTAGACAAGTTACCAAATTTATCTACAACCATACTTGGCTCCTTAATTTAATAAAATAACACACAAAAAGCAAGGAGCTTGAGCAATCGAAGGTGACACAATTTGCCACCAACTTCCTAACTTTGTAGAGTGTTGCAGCCTTAATTCCTTCTCTCAAGCAGATGTTTGTGAGCAATGCCCTAGATGGACTCTCTACATTCCAAAAAATCAAAGTAGCAGTGGCCAAAAAGACAACTTTTTGATGAGGTGTTCATAAAAAATGATGGGAGATACTCAAGGTAAGTAACAATACAAAACATAAGTTTATACGAACTGTATGTTGTTTTTTTTGTTTTTAGTTATTATTTTTTATTTTCTAATATTTAGAATTTATTTTTCAATTTTTTAGGTGAAAGAGCCTTTGGTCAAGGTTATGTATTTGATGGATGGGGATGGCATGCCAATGGGTTTTCACCATGAGGCCACGAACAAGGCCAAAGAGGCCATTTTGTCATGAACAAAAAATAATATGAAATCATTTAATGCATCATTGATTGTATATGGATGAAAAACCTCCACCAACCAATACATGCCTTAACATACTACCTAAACCTAAAATTCTACTTCTATGATAAATTTAAAGTTGATGAGGATCTCATATCAAGTGTCACATCGTGCATAGAGAGGACAGCAACAAATGAAGACATCAATGAAAAAATTCTGGATGAGTTGAAGGTCTGCAAGGATGTCGAGGAGTGGCTCTTTTCTTCTCCTCAAGCCATTTGAAGGAGGGAAAAACAGCAGCCTGGTAAAAAATAAAGCCTTTAATATTTACTTGAATACTAGAAACTTGAAAGTTTTAAGTTTTGAACTTTTATTTAATACTTATATTTTTCTAAAATGTTCTATTTGTAGATTTATGATGCTAGCATTTGATATCTTAAGAGGTTGGTTATCAATAGCATTTTTAAGTGTGAATGCAATCGGAGCCTATTTGAGAGCATCCACACTAAGAAAAAAACAAGTTCACCCAAGAGCACCTCAATGACCTCCTCTTCATCCGCTACAACCTTCACCTTCAAACCAAAAAGGTGGAGGATCCTTCTCATGATGCCATTGACTTAGATGATACCAATTCATTTGCTGATTGGACTGCCGAACAAACAAATATCATGTTCACTGATAAATATATTGTTGAATTGGAAAGAGAAGCAACAGCAGCAGAGGTATTGGAGGAAGACAAATTTGGAAAATCATTCAGTCATTGTGATGATTCCGACTTAACTTCTAGTTCGAAGCTCAAAAGTACTAGTACAAGGAGGAGGAAGAAGAGAATGTAGATTTTAATTGGCTGTTTTTTGACATATGCTAACAGTTATACAATTATTGTTTAAAATTTTATATTAATATAATGTATTGTTTGATTTTGAAACTTTGAAATTACAAATTTTGAGCATTTGCAGGTCATATGAGATATGTAATCTTTAAATTATGACAAAATGATAATCAGACTACACTTATGTGTTCTCTAAATGCACTAATTTCATTTTTTTGGTGCAATTATGCTTTGTTTCATTTTTGCTAAGTTTTTTGCTGAGTGTTTGTTGAATCCCAAGTCCAAGTCAAAATTTTGGGCTGCCAAGTCTAAGCTTTCTCACTATGGGCAACAATTGTCAAATGGCAAATGTCAGTGTTATGCAGAAATTGAGACATACGAATGCAGGCACATGCCAAGAGATAGGAACTCTTTTTGTAGTGATTGCTACCAAACCTGTCTCACCGTAAAATGTCACAGATTACTGCCCACTTCCTCTAAGTGTATATCTGAACCTCCTAATATGCAGTGGTACCGTTAGAGCTCTGAGTCTTGCCCACTTAGCATCTCACCTGAGAGAACAAAGATTTTGTATATTGCATTTTTTAATGAACATTCTTTGCATCTGTTTCCAATAGGCATAGGATTTTCTGTAGTCAATTTATTGGTGGAGAAGTTCTTTTGTCAGGTTATAGATCTAAGATCATTTGGTTTGCTGCTGCAGAAAGAGGATTTGTGTACGCTAAAAACACAAATTTGATAAATGATATAGTTAGACCATGATTTTCTTAATATAGCTCTCAAGGATTCTAAATCCACAACTTGCGGAACAATCCTAAACACAACTGGGTTCTATCATGACTTTATAAACAGAATCAATGCTATAATATGCATACAACCTGTGGTTTGTATTCAATAACTAAATTAAACTCATACAAGGGAGATTTAAAATCTTGAATGCCGACAAAGGGAAGAGCTTATTCTACGTGTAGAAGTAACTCGCCGCATTTAAAGAAATCCTCGCCCAAATGCCCTTTTTCTTCTGAAAGTATCTCCAGATAATTTTGCACTTGCTTCTCTGGTTCTGGTGATCTGGTGGAGGTAATAATCACTCAATTTTGCAAACACAGGAAACTTCCTCAGATCAATAAACATATATTGTTTAGTCCCCAGCTAATGTTTACTACTTCCTCCCCTAAGCAAAGGTGAATCAGGCTCACTGCTGTTCGAATCCCATGTCCCAAGCCCTTCTCTTGTTTTCTACCTATTCTAATACTGCAGTGTTCAATTGAGGCACCTTCAGACTACACCACTTAGTAAACCTAACCATAGAGAAAGCAAATTTCACATCATCCTACAAAATCTGACCCATGATACCAACAAGTGCATTTTAGTACCCATAGCAGTCAACGATTAACCATCGCTACAAGCCCAAAGTTGATTAACGGCCACGATTAAAAAGTTAACTAAAACCAACCTGATAGACCATTACTTTATTGCAGTGATGCGTACCTTCTCTATTGGAAGAGTAAAGCAGGCAACAAAGAAAGCACACACGACTAGTAGCGCTACAATTGATTTAATAACACAAGCCACTGTGACCGCCATTGCAATCTTTGAATGTCGAGCTCTGGAAAAGTGTAAAAAACTGCTACTCTGAACTCTCCGCCAATATAAAAGCTACCGTTCGGCTATGGCAATGAACCGGATCGCACTGGAACAATTGGTTTAGAGCAGAATTGTTATTAGTTTATCACTTGAGCTGGATTGAATGACTAAGTTTGCAGCGACCCACATGGTATTTTCTGGGATTTTAAAAAGCACTGTTTTACATGGGGATTCAAATTAGGATTTGGCAGGAAATGGCAGGATAGGGTCGACTTTGGATCCCCAGACTTCAGACAATTAACTTAGCTTTATTTGTTGTTCACCCGCCAAATTCTATGTCAAATA